>CM061046.1:30979295-31110771 GCA_030762985.1 Adelphocoris suturalis
ATGCAGATGAACAACTTTTTTCAAATTTATCCAGTGAAATTATGCCAAAGGACAATAATTCATTGAATTGAATAATCATTTAACCGAGTTTGTCACGATGAGAATTTTTAAACCATCAAAGAAAGTGTGGTGAAGCAAATTGAATGTAAAAATTTTATTGTTTTGCAATTCAGAAAATAAAAGAGAAAAAAGATGATCGGGAATGTGACTGCGCGCGATACTCCGATATAGAATCACTAATTTGGAATCAAGTCAGTCTAGCTGCATTTGACATAGTTTTGCTAATGTAGAATTATTATTAAATTTAGCACTTTTTCGGATGAAAGAGTACTACTGAGTGTTGGAATTTTCGATGTTGATAAGAAGTGAGTAAAATAAGAACGTGCAGTGAGAAAGTTCTAGGAAGATGGAAAATATTAAGAATAAACCGGCGATTATACGGACCGATTTCATAACTTCCGAGAATTTATGATACTTAGTAAGCGTTCCAATTAAGCACAAAGCTCTACAATTAGTAATTCATCAAAGAAAAATTATATTAGATTAATACTGAAAACTGGGATGAAGAAGGAGCTAAGGAGAGGGAGCAAAGAAATGGGAAGAGGAATGAAAAAGTTTATGTTGTACTCACCCAAAAAGCTGAACGATCACCATCATCGTACTTGCGGAAAGTCGTTTTCCTGACAGGTTGCTTTCAAAGGCAGGAAGAAGAAAACACAAAGATCTCATCGCAGCCAAGTTCCAAATTAACTTTTGATGTCACTGTGATCTTTAAGAGTTATGGCAACAACATAGACCACTCACGATAAAGCTTGATGTTTTGGACTTCAGTAGAAGGGTAAAAAAAGTAAACATAATGCAAAAAACAAATTTAGTTTTTTTTTGGGTGAAATAAATTAAAATGTCACTCTTTTTTGACGAATGATCAATAACTATTGCTTATGAGTTGTTTGAATCAGTCTGTCTTATAAACTTTACCATATTGCAATTAATAGGATTATTTTAAATTGGGCAGATCTTGATAGTATCTTGTAGGTAACTTCACTATAATTGTATAGCTAGCCGCGGTTGAAAAGCCCGGAGTAAGAGAGAAGAGCAACATATCCACTCACTTCAAACTTCAAATTTTACTGAGAAAGAATTTACTTGCTAGTTAGGTACCTACAATAAGCAATAAAAAATTACGGGTGAGTCCTTTATGATTTATGAAAAGAGGAAGAGGAAGAATATAGTAATCGGTCTGAAAACCCATTTCTGGAATTTCATACGAGTCTAAATATATCAAGAATGAGTATGGTGTGCATGTCTGTGTGGGTCTGTATGTCTGAATGATGTGGTATTTCGAATTTGCAGTTCTCGTGGAGGCTTACGAGTAGTTCATGCCGACAGGCTTACTCCCTATTGTGGGCCAGAATAAAAAGAAGAGATGGAGGAAGTGTAAAATAGATACTTCAGTTCAGGGATTTATTATTCGCATTGCTGATTTCTTGCGTTGTGTTAGTGGCAAAAAGAGTTGTTAGTGTAAGTTTTGTTTAGATAGAAAGTTCGTTGTCAGAGACAAGATAATTTCTCAAGATAGTTCTCATGTTTTGATAAAATAAAACAATTAGTCCGTATTTCGTCTACGACTTAACTATATATATATATATAAAGCGGGGAAAAAGTCTGCCATGTTGGGTGCATAGGGTAGGTTTCTCATTTATTGAAGTATAAAGTTGTGGTACAATCGTTAAGAATCAAATAATGAATGAATTAGGAGAAAATAATTGAAAAACATCAATCACTGCATTTTCTGCACTAATGTAGTACAAAGGTTCCACGGAGCTAACCCGATCAATTTATGAATGCGTCATCGAAATTGACCAAGAAGTTTTTGCTTTGCCTCTGATAACGAATTTTTTACATTTACGGATGCTCAGTGGCCATAATTGTTCTCAATTTTGAACGAATCGTGAGAAATAACTGTTCCATGAAAAAATCGAAATTCGTGCATCGTGTACATTTGCGCATGTGCAGTACCTATTTCAGATTTAATTATGAATGAATTAACATAACCAATCATCTTGAGATCATCCTCCAATTACCCTAAAATGTTGAGAGAGTATGGGCAAGTAGATCATGAGAACTGAGAGTTTAATGAAAGTGTTTCTATAGTTTCGTAATGTTTGAATCCCTGAAAATGTCATCAAAATCGGAAAGTGGTTTGCCCAATTCAAAATCAAGAAGACACGAAGCCAAAATGAGTCACAAGCTGTGAAACGTGGAAATTATGATTCCGGAGTATTTTTCAACCTCCTGCACTAATACAAACAAAACAAAACAAACCTATGAGACTAAAATTTATTAAGATGATAAAATTACGAAGAAACATATTTCTTTCTATACCGAACACAATATTTTTGAGACAAAGAACGCCTCTGAAAACGATATAATAATAACAGTTTTTAACAACTCAGAAAAATGTCGAGAAGTTTGGAATGTAACGTCAAGTCACACATCAGGGTTTTTTCCTCACTATTGTGAAACAAGATTCTTGATGTCAAAAAATTATAAACCACGAATTTTACAATTTAGAGCCGAATGTTTATTTGCTATGAAGTGAACAACTCTTCGTTAAAAGGGTATTACAATTCTAAAATGAGTACCTAATGCTCAGATAAATCAATAACTTTCATTGTATTTAGTCTGGACTTTAATTTAGAACTGAATAGACCCTTGTTTGTTTGTTGTACTCTCTCGTTCTGAACTATCTGTAATTTTCCCCATGTTTCCTGCAGTTAAGCCCAAAACGTAGTTTCTCGAAACAGAATTAGGTACGGCTAAAATTTTGTAAGTATCATCCGCTTGGAAGCCCAAGGAAACGGCAGCTGGGAGGAAAGTAATAAAAGAGATGAATGGGTTCATTATTTTCTACCTTTTCCGCTACGACCTAGTTATTCAAGTTCAAGTGAATCAGGAAACACCTCCAGCCTCATCCAAAGTTGGTTATGAACTTTTCTAAGCCATAAACTCTCAGTTCTTTCAAGGTTGGACAAAATTAACAAGGGTACTAAGAACAGCGAGAATCCATTTCGTAGAGTTCTTGAGGGCAACTGTGATGTTACTTGAAGTATTAAATGAAAAGAAGTTTTAAAAATAGAGTTTCCAATGGTAAAATGAAGGAAATCTTCAAATAACATGATGTATATAGATAACTACGAAACTGCTTAGAATATAATGAAAGAATAGTTACGATTTTGGACAAAATCGATGGCGAAAGAGGAGAAAGAACCTGTGCATTTATTTATGCAGAGGTATGTGCTTTTCAAAAAGGTAAAACACTTAGTAAGAATTGACAAGCACCAGAGTGCATTGAAAATCACTAAGTCAATTAATTCTCCAAAGCTTGAAAAACATCGAATTTATTAAATACAATTATATATATATATATATATATATATATATATATATATATATATATATATATATATATATACACAATTCCTCGATAATTATTCAAGCAATGAACGGGGCATCTGACTAAGTGAGATGGAAAAAATGGTAATGAATGTTTTAAGAAAAGAAAAAACACAACTTACGTGAAGAAATGCTGTTGAGAAAAATTTGCACAAACTGTCAAATTAATATTTAATAGAATGGAAATTCATTTAGAGCAATATCATCGAGCTATTATATGATAATTCAATCAAGATTCCACATCGACAAAACACTGAGCTAAAACGAAACTGACAAAAAGTGAACAGGAACTACGGTAGGACGAGCGAATCAAGGCCGGAACGAAATGAACTACTCAGCTAATCTTTATTGTCACAGAACATACAATAATGGTATTTCTAGACAAAAATACTCATGCCAACACAAAAAGACAACAACGAATCTACACACACAGACACGCACATATAAATGTGGTTCGGTCGAGCTAGCAAAATGTCATTCAAACGGACGCAGTACAAAAAGCATTCAAAAACAAGAGAAAAATGGTTTAACTTAATAATATTGAAACTAATAAACCTGGAATAACAAATAGAAATTGATTAATAAATAATTCAGACAACAAAAACGCTGAGATGTAAAACAGGGTCGAATGAGAATCCAAATTTCATAGTTTGAAAAAGAAAGGAAACATGAATCGGATTTATATAAATCAATGATTTGGCAAATAATTGACAGAGTAATAGAATATTTTTGGGATACATTGTAAAAAAAAAAAAAAAAAGTTATGCCAACAAATATGATTTGTTATTATCAAGTTATATATCAATGTGAACGCATTTTTGATAATTGATTGATAAAAAATAACAAAAGACAAAGTACCCCTAAAAGTGTAATACGATGAAACGTATTCATACAACAATGGGATATGAGGACTTGATAGTAACATAATCTGAGTCAACATAGAATAAACAAAACAATATTGATGCTTATGAGTCAAACATCAAAGCTACTAACAGGAAATAAATTAAATAAGCGGCGACGAGAAACTATCATGTTATATTCAGCACTCTATGTCTTAGCAGCGCTTTTCTATATTTTTGAGCATGACTTTACGAGAAACTGATTTGCTGGAAGCATCAATCGGACCATTGTAAAGAGGTGTCTAACTTACATTGTTGTACATGTTAGTAGTCCTAATATTTTTGTGATTAATTAGGTATAGGCCACCAAGTTTTCAGTATCACTTATAATGTTATTATTGATCGATATATTATTAATCTTATTTATAGTTTATGAATAGGAGCCGGTGACAATTTGCTCTCCCAATGTTGAAAAGAAATAATTGTTTTCAATGGCCATTAAGGACTATGGATTCGATAATCATTATGATGAATTAAGTTATTAATGAAGAATATAGGGGCATGATAATCACGTGTGACAAATATTTGAATGTATGACTATTAGCCTTAGGTTCATGAACGGTTTAGAAATTATGTATGGGTGCAAGCCATAAGCGAATAAGTAGTTGCATTATAACTAGGTAAAATGTTGGTATAATGAATCTAAGACAAATATTCTCAGTGAATCATTAACACCAACAACTAACATAAATATTGGCAGGATCATTTAAATGTTGGAAGAGCAAATTAGTCTGACGGGTCCAAAGTTTTATGTGCCTTTAGGCAAGGGTATAAAGTACTAGGTCTTACTTGTACCTCGCAAGGGGGAGGGGCGCTTCTATACGACGGCACAATCTTGAACGTTACAGATCCTCTCGCTTCTCTCTGGAATCATATAATAGTGTCATGATGGATGTTATGTAAGGGACAATTCAACAGACAAAACTCTCGGCAGCCTCGAAAAGTGCCAATAATTATAAACCGAGAGCCCGAAGGAAGTTTGAAAGTGTAAACTATAAATGTTCACAACGGTACCACTATAATCGCAACCTATAGAAGCGCAGACGTACGATGAAAATTGAATGGATAAAATGGAAATCTACCGTGAAGCGTAAAATTCGCCCGCTAGTTTTTATTTAAACAGGTATACGAACTATTCCCTCGGATGGCCATTTTCCCAGACGAGGCATTATATGTGCGCCATCCATCGATTTGTAACAAATAAATAAAGGAGTATAAATATATACATGTATGTATATATACCTATATCTACAATGGAAACTATTAGAATTTTATAATAAGTTGCTAAAACTAATTTTTCTCCTCCTCCAGCAAACCAAGTTGTCATGACTGCGACTATCAGAAATATTAATATTCTGGCAATAAGAGAATAGATCACCAGGTATTTAAAAAAAGCCCATTTAAATTTATTATTTTAATAATTTGTTCAAATTTGGGAAGATGAGGTTGGCGAATCACAGTAATTTATGTAGATACAGCAAATTAAAATCAAGTCTAAAAATTGCTAAAAATCAAATATCAGTTTTGAATTGCAGAATATTATATAGTAAGAGTTTATTTGCCATATAGTCGATGGTTAACTATTTGGCATTTTTCGCCATGAAAGTGCTCGAATTTCAAAACAAAGTAACACATGAAATATAATACTGACATCTACAAAATTCGCTCATACGATCATGCAGCATGACTGGAACTTTTATACTCTGAATTTTGAAATGTTGTTGATGAAAATTGGCGAATCATCATAATTTATGTATAGTCGAATAAAATCATGCTTAGGTGATTCCTGAAATTAAAAAGACTTGGTACGCGGCCATGGTATGATTTTAAATGATTTGAACTTCTCTATATGTATAGAAGGTAGTGCAGATCATCCTCAAGACGTTTTGAAAAGAATGCAGTGTGGTAACAAACAGTATATGAAATAAATGTATGTGATGTAAAAGTTAAATGATGTCTTTTAATGATAAAAGTAAAAATTATAGTGAAGATGGAACAAACTTCGTTTGATTACAGACATTGGACATTTAGACAACTTGCATTTTGCCAGCTTTTGTTCTCGCAAGTAAGAAAATACTTTTCAAACATATTGTACAGAACTCGCGCATTCGAGTTCGATTGAAAACCGACACATACATAGATATTTGGAAACGCCCTACTTCTGAAAATGGATCAGCCATTGACACTTTTAGGGGAACTTATTGAATGGAAACAGGGAACGGAAATAACGGTAAACTTCGATTGAAACTTTTCGAACGATTCACATCTTCACTTTTCTGGTCCGGGAAAGGGTTTTATACATGGATTTTATGTCTAGCGAGACAGATGCAGATAGTTGTTCACTCTCCCCAAGTTTCCCGGATCAGGTTCAGGCCGGATGTAGGAAGAAAGAACTAGAAAAAGTTGAAAGACAAATTCCGTTGGTAAATGGATTACTGAAGGATCCCGGAAAAAGACGAACGGAAGCAAAGAACTGGAAAAGCCATAAAAACAAATAATGGAACTTCATTTCCTTTCCCTACCGAGCCCTCTTTTTTCACCATCAGATAAACCTGTTTTACAACGCGAGCGTTTAATAAAATTCAAGCAAAGACGAACGAAGGAACATTGTGCGTAGGTTTCATTGTAACTTTAACGAATTGATGTAAACAATGAGTTTAAAAAAATTAGAAGGGAGTTGTCTGATGAATCCCATGTTAGAGAAGTCATAGCCAATCGTATAAGGTTTCAGGTCATGGTTATTTTTACCGATTACGTTTTTTACGTATGATTTTTGATTCAACTAATGAAACAATGCCGCATTTGGAGTCGATAAACGCGATGTCCTTCATACCTAATCAAAATTTCACCTCATTTTTGTTGGTGTTAAAGAGAATACCCGAAATTCGTCAATTCTAGTTTTAACTAGTCAAAACTACTATAAATTTGTCTAAAACGCCTTTCAGCCATTTCCGAAACAGCCATCTGACAAAAATATGATTCGAATAGAAAAATCCAATGAACTCTAAATCCGTACATCATTTAATAGAGACGAGTTCCGAAAAGGCTGTACATCCAAATTACTCCATGAAATAATCTAGGAGGGACTAAAACATTAAATAAGAATAGGCTTGGTATATCTCTCCTACTTTATAAGTTGATAGATACAACTTAGAACTAGAACATAGAACTGATCGAAAAGCTGTTACTTCGATCGAACGGCTAAACCTGTGATACGAGAGTGAGTTGATTCAAACAAGTTGGATTTAGAAAATGGAAGAGTTGCCAGATTTTCTCATTTCGGTACAGAAATATGAAGAGAGGAAAAATGTATGTATTTATTTATTATTTATGGGGCTGTTTTGCCTCATTTTCTTTGTGGGCTTGACTCAACTTGAACCGCAACAGTTCCAATTTTTCTCAACAGGTATCTTGTAATGTAATATCTAAATTCTTGACAGTCGGAACAATTAGAATAATAAGTAATTGGTCCATTATTCCTAGTTGTTAGTAATGTTGAGTAGATTTGGATGGATAGGTATAGGCAATTAGAAAACCATAGAATAGTATGCGAATTACAAAAAGAAAAATGACGACAGAGATTGAATTCAGGAGGTGACATCGCTAACTCCCGACTTTCATTCATCATAGCTTCCAGCGACAACTTACAGCGAAAAGTTGATAAAAAGCTGCAAATCATTACACAAAGGTTTGTTATTTCTTCGATAGATAGCCCTTCTACGCAGATCATTGGTCTATAATTATTAACCCCAGTATGTAATATATGGTCAGAACATGGCGCATCGTGCCTCCGAGAAGAGTTCACACTTTTACAGTTCCAAGACCCCGCAATTTTACGCTTCACAGTAAAGATGTCTGAAAAAAAAACGGGAAAATTATGCTTGAAGTAATTTACGTTAGCGCTTGCGCAGAATGGAACAATGATTTGAGAAAAATGAAATTGGTAGGGTACAATCTACAGCTTAACCCACAAAGTCCCAGAAAATGTACCTAATCAAAATCTGATGAAAACTAGACCTTGTTGTCGGAGTACACTTTCTCGCATCCGTAGGAGCTAATAATGATGCAATCAGGTTGAAATTGACATTGAATAATTAAACCATCATCCCCTACCTATGCACCAAAGTTGAGCGGGATTGGACGACTAGGGCATAAAAAAAAAAGATGCTTGAAGAAATTAACGTTTGCGCATGCGCGAAATGGAGTAATGATTTGAAGTATGGAAAGAAAGTGGACCATTTACAGCCCAACCCGCACATTCCCTGAAAATGTCATCAAAATCAGATGAAAACTGTTGAAATTATGCTCGTTTAAAAAGGAATACTTATTCACGGATGCGCAATAGCTGCTAATGATAGGATTATGTTGATATTGCTAAGGTATGCTCAAATTAACATCTTTTACCTATCCTCCAAATTTGATCGAGATCGGGCAACGGGGGCGTAAGAGATGATGGTTGATGGAATTTACGTTTGCGCATGCGCCGAGTGAAGTATTGGTTTGGGAATAACGAAACGCATAGGGGACATATTCACCCCAACTCGCACGTATACCATAAAAATTTCATAGGAACCGGTTGAATATTGTGGAAATTAAGCTTGTTACAATGATTTGCGGACGTACACACACAGAGATAAAAAAAAGACACGGAACGAAAGTTGTTCAGAATAGTGTAAAACGTAAAATGCGAGGGGAAATTTTACCGCTGTAAAAAAGTTTGATTGTAGTGGAGGACACAACTTTTAAATCTCTCGAAAGTGAAAACAATGCTTCATCTACCTTTAGGTAGACTTATGAGCAATTTAAGAGACGAAATTTAGCATTTACGTAACAATATTTCACTAGTAGGCACATCGCACGGGCAATAGTTAATAAATTCGATTTCGCAACGTTATAATAAATTCCATTGGAACTATATCACCTGATAATTCCTATATTGGCATTATATCAGCTAATATTTACAAAGCAATTTTTATGTATTCCAGTATCACTATCTAGCGATTTTTGATGGAATTTAGAGTTTGATCGTCAATTCAATAGATCCGCTAGCAGCGCGTCGTGATTTTTCTATCTTCTCGAGCTTAGGAATTCGAAGGTTTTTTTTTTTTTTTTTTTTTTTTTTTAAATGTTCCAGCCCTTAGGGAAAGCGAGCTATTCAACGTACAACGTTGCGGGTGGTTTTATTCAATTCTTTGGGATTAAATTTATCTTTGACAAGCAAACATTTATAACTGTTACATAGAAACTTTTCGACATCTCGAGTTTTTTAAAATGTTTTGCCTTTTAATACAACCCTTTAGGGTTGATAAAAATTGATGCCGAGATTCTAGGACCATCTAGACCCCAAATCTGATTTTTAAAACAAGTTTCTTATAGTTTGGTCTAGTATTTTGGGAGAAAAGCCGCGGACGGCGGACGAACGGATGTTTTTTATTCGATTTTCGGATTCTTGAAACGTAGACCAAAAAATTTTCAGGGGGTGTTAAGCATTTTTTTTCTAGGTCGATTACAAAGGTTTATTATTGGAAATAATAAACCAACAGTAATTTGTATAGCAGCTGTTGTGCGTTGATTGTGGACAATGAGGGTTCGACATTGCAAGAAAAGGACCACAAATAAGGGCAAAGAAAGTTTTGTACGGTCAGTCGTGAATATAATAAGAATGTAAGCAGGTCGTCATACATATTCTGTTTATTAGTGGAACGAATGAATTACCGGAGATTGACCTTAAACATACAATCACATCATTAACAAATAGCTTTTACACTTGAATAAAATATGAGTTGATAATAGGATTCATGATGAGCAGTTTTATTGTGAGCCACCTGAATATGAATAAGCTCAATATATTGGTATTTCCGTTGCAAATACGACAAAAATAGTTTGAGGATTACCAGTATTTTTTGGAGCGCAGCGACGGATTGGTTAGCGACGGGTATTCCGTTAATTTCGCGGATTTCATCGCCAACGTGTAGGGTAGCCTGGCGGTGGATCATACCGCCGTGCATGATCCGTGCCACAATGCACTTACCGTCCTCATTCATTTTGAGCGTGATGCCCTGAAATGACAAAACAAAAATGTCAATACAAATTCAACTGTTAATGTCACTCAAACAAATAACTGACGGCCAAACGTAGACAAGTTCTGCCATAGGTAACGTAATCACTTGTAACAATTAAATAACACTACAAAAGACGTTTTTAAGGCCTCATTCAAATAGAAATTCCCACTCGTCTACACAAAATATGTAGACCTCCCCTCCTCCAGTTTCAAACAACCGACAATGAGATTAATAACGAAAAGAAGTTAATTAAAGTTACTATATTAAATACTAGCAACGTGAAATCGTTCTACTTCAATTCAAACTGTTAAAAATATCAATTTGGGGTACCCATCATCAATATATGGGTTACAACTTCTGAAATTTGTTTTGATGGAAATTGATAATTTCTTTCATATTTTCATAATCCCATACCCAGTTTTTATTAATGCTTAAAATATATAAAAATTTCACGATTTTTAGCAGTTTTCAGTGATCTTTTTAGTACATTTTTTGAAATTTGGCAAATTTAATGTTCTCAATAAGTGCTGAACAACAAACTTATCCTTTCGTTTCGAAAGCTTGATTTTTTGGTGCAAAACCGAAATTTTTATCTGAATCCTAAGGAGAGTTATTGTCTGGAAGGACACATATATAAATAAATAAATGAATAAATAAATGAATGAATAAATAAATAAATAAATAAATAAATAAATAAATAAATATATATATATATATATATATATGAAAAAGCGTTAAACTTTAGGATTCGTTTCAGAATGCCTTAAAACGGAATTCAATGAAGAAATTTTTCAAAAATTTTGATTTTATAATTTTCCGAACCATTGCAATTGTTCATTTTCTCCGAACATTCACTAAAATTCATTTTGCTGAGAAATCGATAAAAACTACAAAAAATAGCAAAATTTTTTTTATCTTGCTGTATATAATCTAGAACTTGTTTTTTGCCAATTAACTGTTAGTTAACTATTCCTTTGCACTCAGTGTGCTAAAATTTTATAACAAAGTATCATGATACAATACGACATTTTACGAAAATTCGCTCATAAGACCAGGCTGCATGACTGGAACTTGTTTTTTCATATGCGCAGAGCTATTTTCTGTATCCAGTGAAAAACTAAGAGAATCAAATAATATATTATTTTAAGGTTAATTTCATGAAAAGCGCAATGCGCACGCGGTTTCCCAGATATTATAACAAGTGACAATTGAATATAACTCTCGATATTTTGAAGTTTTTGTTCACATCTCTAGAAAAAAGTAGGCGATTTCACTAAACGGCTATTATGGGCATGAACGAAAGAGCTGCAGCGGTTTCCAGAAAATATCGGTGGGAAATTTTCATTTCTTACTGAGCTTTACTTGAATCCCTTCAGAAGGGATGCACGAAAGCTGGGGTGGCATTGAGTAAAAACATTGGAAGAATTTATGAACTTAACCTATTTATTCTATAAAATTGATTGGATTCTATAATATTGGATGTGTGTGTAAGGACGACGCATCGGTACACGCTGGTATGAAGTTAACATGTAGAACTAACCACGAGCGAATAAGGTGAGCAGTGGGACGCACAGGTAATCTGATCTGGGTAATTTGTAGACCCCAATTCGAGCAACAGTAGGGTAATCTACTAGTGCACATATTTAAAAACAAATGCACGCTTGTGTCCTTTTTTGACTTCAAAACGGCTGGATCTATTTCGATAAGGGATTTTCCGATCAACGAGTTCCTGGACAACTTTTATGCTATATTCAAATCCTCTGAACCTCCCTCAACATCCTAAATCCCAACACACCGTATCGTAAGCCTAACAACACAGAAATTAAGAAGCAGATTACATTTTTTTCGGTTGTTACAATGTTCCTTAACGGTATCCACATTGCTCCGTACTGCATAGGTGAAGCTAACAATCAAGTAAAGCTAATTATAGACTAGTTATTAGATTGTTATATTGTTATTGTTATAGATAACAATATTATGTACCGGGACCGTGCTACGCAAGTAACCGGCCCAGTTATCTATACACCACAATTCGGGCAACGGCCAGGTAACCTGCTAGTTTTAAATAAAACGTCTAACATGCGAGTGTACGGACCACGTCTCAACGGTCTCGGGAAGCTCATCAATTCGCATCTTGAGCAGCGTAAAGTCCGTGTAACATGAAGAGAGCCTAGCTTACATCACCCAACAACGTCCCAGCTGCAAGCCACCCGTTTCCAAAGCCACGGTTCACTGGGTTTCACACTCCGCGCCACCACCCACGTTCGCTCCCTACTGCGGCACGGGGTGTCACCGCATCTACAGCCGCTAACGGTATGGTCTCGATATAATATCCCACAGCTTTAGAACGCCTCAAATAATCAACGACGTTCATGAACCCGTCAACGCTAAGTTTCATTTGGCCATCAAATTTCAACCCTGTTCTGATGAGACATATCAGAATTGAGAAACCGGAAAATGATTCCAGTATACCTTCTTGTACTTTTAATCCCGAATCCGTTATAAATAGTATAATTTAAACACCATACCGTAGCGAAAGCCCGCCGCTACGCAGTAAGGGTGGTTTAGGGGTTTACGGGACTGTGGGAAAACATGTGTTATTAATCCATCAAACTACATATATGGTTGAATTGGGAACAAGTGTGTCTCCATTTCTGACATACTCAGCAACTCACTTTGGCTTCAAAATGGAGAGTAGGCTCAACCAAATTCAGATAACAAATAACATCATCAAAATGGGTCAAAAAGTCCCGGCGTTAACTCGCACAAAACTATCGATTCATGAAGATTTTCTATGAAACTTCCGTGTTGAGCCATCCACAGTGGACATTTAGAGAAGGTAGATCAGCTGTTCTGAGTGTGTACCCCACCCTCCCACCCTTAGGTCCGAACACAGGTCGGATTTCTGGCGTGGGAAAGAGTGATGAAACGACGCCAGCACACTCTAGTGGATGTTGGGAGAAGGAAGATCAGCTGTTTTATATTTTACACCCCATCAGATTTTTAGAAAATACGCGCAGGCCGATGAAGGCCAGACAACGGTGAAAGTAGCAGGAACGTTTTTTACAAGCTGTAATCAACAGTCCATGAAAACCTGATCAAATTTGGTCAAATAGTATCGCCCAATCCAACCAAATACAATAAAATTCATGGGAAATAACCTTGATTTTGTCCCTCAAGTGGTTCCCAACTCGACTTCCACCGGGGCACACTGAATGAGATTTTCGAGACTCGCGACTCAAGAGTTTTATCACACAACTATACCAACCTTCACACTTCACCTATTCACCCTTATTTGATCATGGGAGCCACCACTCCATTCAAAAGTATAGTGACATGTGCTATCGAAAATTCATGCAATAGAAATGAATGAGCTTTTGTTACTAAAATTGAATAAATAAGATAAAATTAACTAAGCAGGCTGTAGGAACAAAATACTCAAATAAACCTGGAAAAAAAGAAAAATAATAGGTACCTAACGTGAAAAATGTTGCCACGAACGGAATTCACGAGGTCTTCAAAATAAGTAACACATACTTAGACTGAAAAGTAGGTAAATCATATTTAGGTATTGCTAATATTACCAAACAACAATTAAGAGAAAAAGAAAAATGTAGTTTTCTTTCCTATTTTTGTGAGTTTATAAAATATTCGTAATGGGAATCTACGCATTTTAGCTCAGTGAACCAAACAAAGTGCAGGCTATAAACTTTCTGAGAAATTTGGTAGGCTTTATACACCACCCGGAATGTGCTGTATAATTGTTGGTGCCATTTCGACCCAATTTCTTACGAATTCACCTCAAAAATACCTGTTCATAATGGATTTCCATAGATTTTTATGGTTGAATCGACATTAGAAGTCTTCAGAGCGATCCGATTTCATGCAACTATATAGTCAACAATCGCTGTTGATATCGGACGGCAAATCTCAGTAACAAGTGTTTACTGTTTACGTTGTTTCTTGGGATGCTGAATCGAATAGAGTAGTTAACACTGTACGAAGCTCAATCTTAAATGTACAAAGCTCTTTCAAAAACTCTTAATTAAAATATTGACCCAAGGTACCGATTTTGGGTTGAAAAATTTGTATATTTCCTCGTACATTGCAAGCGTGCAATTTTATTTATTTTTCGTTTTTTGGAAATAACACACTCTTATCCTATGACGCTCTCACGTTCACGTCTTATGCAAACTTGGGTACATGCTTAAAATATTTTTGATTTATGCAACAAGTTAAATGTAGATTCTCCTTTTTCCAAACTTCTTGAAGAACCTGATGAGTCGATCCGCTAGTTGTACTAACATACCAAATTCAACAAGCGGATCGCTCATCAGATTCTTCAAGAAGATTGGAAATAGAAGAATTATTTACCCGTCTATCACTCCTCCTCACAAAAATCCGTCATCAAAATGAAATCCTCGATTTTTGACACACCTGTTGGGTGTTAATGGATGATATAAACGAAAGTATCATGATTTATCGGAATTACTCCCTACATTTACCCCCGTCTATGGCAAATTTGAAACTTCCAAGGTTTCAAATCTAACTGAACCAAAAGCTGGATCGAACTGAAACCCGTCACGGACATCAGATGACATGAGTGAAAACATCACGATTCACCACTATGACTCCCTACATTCACCCCTTTAATAATGAAATTTTAAATTCCCGACATATGCTCCAAAAATAGACCAAATTCTTAAATGGGGGAAAAAATGGCGATTTTTTTTCTCGAGGATTGCAGCATAGGTTAAGCTTAAAAGAATTGTTTATGATTACTCCCAGGACAGCGACAACAAAATTCGACACACACACACACACCACTTTTTTTCTTCATACGGATTCGATCTTTCAGATTTGGTCAGAAATGGATTTGTAGTCGGTTACATTTTTTCTCAAGCTTGGGTTGTCCCACAACCCCGTGATTAATTTATATAGGCTTCCTCTTATATACGAAGCCTCACTTATATGTTCTAGCTTCTGTGGGAGGCATTTCAATAGTTAAATCAGAAAGGTATTTAGGGGAAAAAATTGACCTGTCTAACTTCATTAGCTCCGACAATAAATTAACAAAGAACCATAACCGTCCTCCGAACATTCATTCCAAATGCTGGCTGTGTTCTACGATCGCTCTTATTTTGTGACACAAATCAGTAGGTAAGCTCACCATCGACGAATGAAGATAGGTACTGTAGAGCCACAATATCGATAAAGAAAAGGCCAATTACTATAAAATTAGCATAGAAATGGCCTTTGGTTTCAAGTTTAATTGGAATTGATTGGGTATCGAAGAAGAAAATGAACCGCTTCTCTTCAACTGATCCCATTTCATTCGAGTTGGGAAGGATTCAGCTGGCGAGGGATGGATGCTCACTGAATTTCCTCTCCTTCTAACGCATACGCACCGATTCATTTTATTTAATTTCTCCTGGGTTTTCCATCTTTTGGGGCATCATGTGAACACTTTCAATTTAATTGACCCATATGAAAACTGTAGAACTCAATGATAAAGGCACATACTAGCTAGCAAAAAAAAAAAAGAAGTTTTTTTCAACGACTTTTTTCAACTTGCAAACGTCTAAAAACACGCAAAATCAAAAATACGTTGTGGACTCACCATCGGCTCGTCGGTGTTCTTTTGGAACTGTACAAGGCGAACCCTGGTGACATTTTCAAGTTCAAGGTCACCGTTGGGTGCCTCAAGGTCATCGTCATCGCCGTTTAAGTACGGCAGAGGCGGTGGCGTTACCCTGATAGCGTCTTCTCCGTAAATTTCGTGAGCGACCACGTCGTGAGACTGCAACAGAGCCTGTAACATAAGGAATAATAAATTTAGTATCTAATAATTTTTTTCCTAAAAAAAAAAAAAAAAAAAAAAAAAAAAAAAAAAAAAAAAAAAAAAAAAAACATTTGTTCTCTATACAATTAAATCATTTAAAAATATATGAGCGTAATAAGTGCATTTGCTATATCGATATAATAAAACAAAGATTTATAAATTGTTGGGCGAGTCTTGACCGGGCCTTAGATATCCAGTAGGCCTGGGTAAGTTCGATTAGAAGTGTTCACTTAATACTGTGGAAGAAAATAACTAACTCCATTTCGGTTACGTAAGTAACTAAGGGTTGATATCTGACGAGTGCCGATGCCGCCGTCAGCGGATTTGCGCGAAAATATTTTGATATGACTTCAAGTATCCAACGTATGCAAGCTAATGGAAACTAATGCCAATATTGCTAACGTTGATTTGATCCAGTGGTCTTAACATAGTTTTCATTGTCTGTCCTGTAAGTACTGCTCTCGATCTCTATTTAAGGTCATCGCTAACTCCTACTAGGCTTTAATAAGGCTTTAAGGTTTAATATTGAAATACCTTGCTGAATTTCAGTCAATTTAAAGTTCTCATTCACTTTATTTTAAAATATTTTATGGTGGACTATCAGAAACATAATTTCTTGTATATCTTGTAAAAAATGTGCAAGGTGCAGCTCGGTTTTGACATTGATCTTTATGTCTGTTAGCAGAAAAGACCCAAACCCAATACTAAATTCATTGCATACTATTTCATGGGGTGTTCATTGTTTCATAATAATCTGTCTAAACTTGGAATATGTCGAACAAAAGCTAACTTGCGAGGGGGGGATTATGGACGAGGTGAAATTGATGAATGCGGCTGCAAAAGTTAAAAAAACTAGGCACCATCACGAAGAAGAATGTGAGTTTAAGTGAAAATAAATTAATAAATACATAGAAAAAGGTAAGCAATAATTTTGAATCTGGTCAGTACTTGAAACTTTACTGCAGGCCCGGCAGTACTGCTTACTAGGTCCTGCCGTCGTGCGAACCTGGAGTTTCCGATTGATTAGGATTCCGACAAGTTAACTTCCACAATCACGATCATGTCATGAATTGCACATATGTAATTTTTGAGGTACATATGCATTTAAAAACGATATTCATTACATCATTCAAGGTTTTGGATTAAGTGAGAGAAGAATAATGTCCGATAGAACTTTAAAAAAAAAGAGGGGAAAACGAAGGTGGTTCATCAATCATGGTGGCGAAAACGAATAAATCTTTAGATTCAAAAATGAACAGAGACAGGCGGAAAAAACAAAAATCGAGTTAGGAAACACGAATCCTAAGCAAATTGAAAGAAATTGGTAACCCGTTCATCAAGCTCGCAGACAACCGAGAAATGCGAAAATTCATCTAATCACATTACCGTTGGAGCTGTAATAGAAACATTAATTGACAAAGATTGGGGAAGTCTCCAAACTTGTAATCCAGAAGTTAGGGAAAGAGGTTGACGGTTTAAACCGAGACGAAAAGATTTACAGGAGAAGTTTGTAAAATCCAAAAGTGAAATCGATGAAGAACTGTAAACTACTGTAATATTTAGAGCAACAATAATCTTTTGCAGGAAATTTAAACATGAAACACACGATGGGAATAAGTTGTGACATATTTCTTGAACACTGGGTGGTCACCAGTTAATGGAAGTTTTTAGAATTTTCAAAACCTGTTCAGTATATGAAGGGCGTCTTAAAAATAGGTTTCCCTATGAAGGCCTTATATTATAGCCAACTTCTACCAGAAAAGGGCCAACACCCCTTCAGAGTTCCCCATAATTTTTGGCTAAATTCTCTCGAAGAGAGGGAAATACGGGAGGTTGGGAGAAAATGCCCCAAATGGTTCCAGTAAAGTTACGGTAGCTTAATGCGGTCTAACGTTAGCATGCAAAAAGGGGACGAATTTTACAATATTTTTATACAACAAAAGGAGGTGTAAGCTTGCAGCCCGCATATGGTTAAAAATGTTCACAGAACATGCAGGTATTTTGTCGAATTTTAGGACTGTAATGAAATGTAAACGTCCTGGATAGTTGTTAACAGGTGTATTCCTTTTGCATTGTAGTACAAGACATTCGGCAATCAAACCCAGAAAGTTATTAAAGTTAACTAAAACATAAACAGCACTACAACAACTAAGGCTGATATCATGAAATGGCGCGGTTGCAGAACAAATATTATTAGAACAACTCTGTAGGTACCTCGATGATAAGGGAGCTTGAAAAGCTTTGTAATTATTCAAGTTCGAAATGAAATATTCAGATGTTCTCGAGTGAGGACCAACTAATATTTGAAATGGAGATACGTTGGCTTGCTCGCTAGAATTGTGGAGAAAGCAAGTTCTAATTCAATTAGATTTGATTGTTGACAAAAGTGTCCTTTCAAGCTAGAAGATGATCTACTCCCGTAAACTTCTGACCACGTGAAAACGAAAGTCAATGATCTGGCTATGCGGGTTCCCTAGAAATCTAAATTACAGTAGGAAACTTGGCACATTTAGTGAACGGTCTATTGGTACAATCTGTTAGCTCAACCAGAATGGTGAGAAGTTTCCAATCCAAATAGGCATGGGAATCAGAGGGTTAGAGAACAAAACTTTGTCGGCAATTACCAAATCGTTGCTGGACCGTCATATGGGCAAGAAACAATTAAACAAAAATTATCAAATAAATTAATTTCCATTATAAATAAATTCATTCATTCATTTACATCATAAATTAATTTTGTCGGATTCCTTATTAAGGCTCGCAAGCATGGGTACAAGATTTGTTTCTAGCTTTCTCAAAAGGCGGTGTCCAGTACTGCAAAAAACAGCTTAGACGTTCAAGCATTCGTTTCAAAAATTCAAAATCAGCATTTTCGTCAAAAATAATAATTTAGAACGTCAGTACCTACGTTTCCCCTGAACTGTTTACTTGATGAGTTAAACTATGCTTACTTATTTCACTAACACAATACTGTTGCTGATCCGAAAACCTGTTAATGGCCGATCATTATGCATGTTTGGCACTTATTGTTCGAATTCATCAATATAAGTGTGGTCCGTAAAATGATCATTGACATCAAAGGTTTCAATGAAACCACGAAGGTGTTTTTGAATATGTCGTACCTACTAAGCAGAGGGCGGAATGTTATTCTACTCGAAAGGATTAAATGCACGTAGAATATTAATCACCCTTCCAGGATCATCACCGCACTCTTGTTCACATCAGTACCGCTAATGAATTCACGCAGGGTATAAATTAGTCGACGTAAGGGCGTATTATAGATAGGACGAATTTACGGAGGCAACCGCCACGTGACCTGACAGACACGTCAGTGGGATGGGCAACTCTATACGGCCGCTAAGCCAGAGCCGAGCTCCATTACGGTCCAACGGAGGCCGTCGAACGGAGGAGAGCGCGATCAGCGATGCAGAATAGCCTGTCGGCAGGGGATAACACGCCCCTGAAAAGACTCTGAAAAGGCATTTATGGAGAAAATGTATCTCAAAGGGTGGATATTATGCGGAACGTCCAGAAAAAAAGATGAGATATATTATATACTCAGGGCGACAAGAATCTTTGAGCTCGTTTATACTAGGGGCCTATACTTGAATAATTCGAGCCAACTTTTGAATCGAGAAAGCTAGCCTCACAATATAGAGCGAGTGGCAGGGAGATGAAAAAATGAAGAGAAAATAATCTTCTCTAGCGGTTCATCCAATCCATCATTTTATAGCTGTTCTTCCGAGAATTTATTTTATTTTATCTGACAGGTTGCAGAATTTGGTAACGGGCGTTTGGAATAAGTCTCTTATTTCTGCAGTGTAGATCCTAAAATTTTGACGATAATATGCCAAGAGAAATTAAGAACTGAAACAAATTGATATTACGCGAAATAAAAAACGATGCGAACTAAAAAAAAAAAAAAAGAACTAGTTTATTACTAACAATGACTTATTTAATTGTCGAAATCGATCTGTCAGTGTATCTTTATTTATCGTGGAAATCTACAAAATTATCACTAGGTAGAAAACAGTTCTTCATTAAAACGTGATGTTAATGCTCCGCCAAAAAGTGGTGGTAGCAGGATATTTTAAACACTTTTCAGATCAAACCCGAGGGTCAAAGAAAAGTATCAAAGCTTTCTAACTATTTTGGACTCAGCCAGGATGTGACTCTTGACCCCATTTTAGCACGAACTTTTCAACATTTATGTTCTTTTATTTTCGACGAAATCCCCTTCTTCAGGTGTTCATGTTTCCGGATATGAAATTTGTTTATCTACGTGAAAAATAATCATACTGATGCAGCAGTGTCGATTGGTAGAAGGGCTAAATAAGACCGGGAGAACCAATAGTTCCATGTTGTTTTTCCGGTTACTCAACAGTTCAGTAGTTCACTTTTAATAAGTTACCAATAGAGTAGTATATTGATACATACATTTACTTTTGTATAGCAGTCGTACTTTGGCCACAAAAGTAAAGGCCAAATGAAAAGAGAGGTTCGTCAAATGAAAATATAATTAATTAAATAAATAAATTTACAAAAATGAGCAACTTCAAATTCTTTTTTAAAAATTGAAAAGGGCATTGGTTTCTTGAAAAGGAAGACCCTTATAGCTGTCAACACGCACAGTCAATTCATAATATGACATTAAATTGTTCGTTTTTGGGAAACTTTGTTAAATAATACGTTAACCTAAATGTATACCAATGTAATTTAATAAGTTCGTGCGCCATTGTAAATTAATTTAAAATTAACGTAGTAAAACAATAATATTTATTGGTTGTTATGATGCAAATACTTGCGTGGATGCTTAGATGCTTACTTGGAGTTATGTTCTTTATATCTCGAGATTTTCAAATAGGACATTCTAACACAATTTACCAATTAATTTTATTCTTTTTAATCTAATTGATTTATACACAAAATTACAAAAACATTGGTGTTTAAATCATGATCAATTGTTATTCTCCTAGTGCAAATGCAATATTACGAAACAGACAGATTTGGTGCGGCTTGATACGAGGAACGGGCAAATAAAATTTTTGTTTAAGATATTTCTAGCGTAAAAAAGTGGACGAGCCGATTGGTAAACGTAATGAAAGATCGGGGAAGGTTCGGGGGACGGGAAGTATTTTGCTGGATGTTAGACCCGCCGTCGTGTAAACAAGAAAGAGAGAAGTTCGAGACGAGGGGACTGTGGAGTATTGCAGTGAGTGAGCAAACAAGAAAGAACCAATACCACACGAGCTTGAGGGCACACAGGCCCGTACCCTCAGCTAGCCTCAGAGTATACGTTGCTTCAATGATCCCAATCCCCGTTCAACACTTAAACCCGGAGGCTTCCGATATTACAGAGGTAAAACAAACACTAACAACATGCCTCGATTCTTCATCGTTTCGGTCAGAACACCTGTACTTTTCCCTTTCACGGATAGGCTGTGAAAAGCGGACTTATGACCGTCAGTTTACATTCAGCTTATTTGTGTGTAAGCCGGGACTCAAAGACACGCAGAAGGTGACTTGCTTACAAACATTTTTTTCTTTTGCTTTCGAGTCTACCTTTAGGGAGCGGAAGCGTTTTTTCACTCTTCTTCAAGAGATGAAAATAGAAAAAAAGGAAAAAAAGTTGGCCAAAATCAAAATTATTACTCGAATTGACGATGTAGAACGTTCTGGACAAGATTTCGTGTTTGTATGGGTGTGTATCTGAGCATCCACATATCCTTGAAACAAAAATTTAATTTGTAGAGTTTTATTTCGAGTTTGATGATATTTTCACGAAAGATGCGGGTTAGGCTGTAAATCCCCTATCAGTTTCATTGGTAAAAAAATCAATACGTCACTCTGCGCATGCATAACTTTTTCATGGCCTAGCCATCCAATGTCGCTTAAATTCGATTCGAAGGGTAATCGGGAGGAGAAAGTAGAGCTCAGCCATATAATTTTCTATTTCAAAACGACCGTTCCATTAGTAGCACCTGGACACGCGCTATTACGATGAAATTATCTGGGAATGTGAGGGGCAGACTAAGGATAGGTTCCTATCAATTTCATCCCTCAAAATTTAATGGTTTCCACTGCGCATGCTCAACGCAAAATCTATTATGCGTCATTTCCTTTTGGCTTATTCGTGTGCTCTCTATACTCGGAGGGTGGTAAGGAAAGCTTTTCGAGTTTTCATCTGAATACAGTGAAAAATTCAGGGATTGAATGGTTTATCTCTCAAGATTATTTAAAACATTCTAGTGATCTACAAATTCAAGCTCCAGAAGCTATGTACCTCAACACTTGAACAATACTCCGACGTGTTCTCGCGAAAAGGTTGCTCAAGGCAGATACCTATATATCTATATTCCTTATTCTGACACAAAGAAAAGATTGATTTTTGTGTCAGGTAAATATTCTGGATCGATTACTGTTTTCCAGAAAGAAATTGAAACTGTACAACAATTTATTATGATAAATATGAAACGACTAAATGGTAAGTAAGTACCTACCTATGACATTTCATAAAGAGTGGATAATATTTTGGTCATGTTTTTAACCAGTGAGGCACTTTTCACAAATCAAATATGAAACAAAACTTATCATAAATTATCGATCTATTGATTAGAAAACGATTTGTAACAATAGTCATCTGCTTCCAAAAAAATCTCAAGCATTGATGGATTTAGGTAAACTTTTCCTACAACGTAATCGTTGTAACAAGAAATACGGAGCTGGGTAGGCAAACCAGTAAGACTGCTAGGTTTTCAAGGGGAGGTATGTCTCAAGCGCCGTATCGACAAGTTTATAAATTGTTACGTGACCACATTCATCTGGCAGCTCCATTTAGATAGTTTCAGTAAAACCGTGTAGTACAGCAGATGAATATCGTTTTGTGGTATTGGAGTTATCAAGAAAAACGAGTGAGAAATAAATGAAGTAATGATGCTAAAAGAAAAAAGTAATGCAATCAAAGCGACTTTTGACTACGGCAATCCAAGTGTTAGTATTGGTTGTGCGCGTATAAAAATTTCACGTTGTACATCATAGTAATCCCTCCTGCTTTCGCCTCTCTTGACTCTCACGCAAAATAAATGCCGCACAGTCGGGCAGCTGGGTGAAAAACACAACATTTTTTGCAAATAGCCCACATCATCGATTTTAGGTTACTCTTGTCTAGGTTCTTGGCCCTTAGAAGCAGCCTAGCAATGTCTTTTGGCGATTAAATTTGAGCAGTACCATAATGAGGATGAAATTTATTAAAATATGAGATTTTGAACATTTTATGGGTATACTTGAAAAATTTCTCACTCTCACGGTTTAGTGATAAAAATTTGAAAATTGCATAAGATAATATATCAATATATACCCAATGTAACCTCTAAAAATGAAAATCAAGTTTAAGGTGAACCCTGACATGAAAATCAGCTACTACTTCGGGTATAATGGAATAGGAATTTGAATACGGATGCAAGTTAAGCTTCACTTTCTTTTGGTCAGCCATATTTTTTTCCTTGAAGGTCTTGACCTTTTTAACGGTGAGGTTGTATTTTTGATCCGATATTTCACCACATATGAGTGCAGTTGATTTTTAAAGATTGTAGATTATTTATTGTATATGTATATAAGATATATTGAGTAGCATACTATTGGGCGTTTTTAATATTCTAGAGTATTCAATTTTAATCTTAATTTGTTGACGGAACGGTACTCGATTCCAATCAGAAAAGGGTAAGAATAGAAATACCATTAAGTTACTGCCAACCACTAAAAGGAGTAAAAAGCTACGTTTTAAACATAGTTTACCATTTTCTCCTAAAAGACTCTGTTGACTTTTACGAAAATAACCGGATTTGCCATTAATAAACATATTACGACCTACGTTCAGGACGCGCTTAAGTAAAAAAAAAAAAAAAAATAACAGACATTCCGAATTTTAATGCCGTCCTCGAGAAATAAACAATTCCAAAATTTTTTCATTGTTTAATTCATGATCAGCCTTAAATTTCAAGAAAAAAACGGAAGTTTTCATAATTTTTCCCAAAAATTAAAAATTCTGCCCTACTGTGCACTAAATTTATAGAGAAATACTTGTCAACAAATCTTCAGAAATTCATATTTGAGCTCGAACGAGTTAACATCAATTTTCAAGTTGCGGAACTTCGGGTCCCAGGATATTGAAATCGAAAACGCCAGCGAGAAGTAAAACGCCTACACGTATAGGTAATAACAAACCAATATTTTCTCAAATAATCTGGTTGAAGGAGTTAAATTGAAGCCTGTTGGATACCAATTATTTACGCCCCTTTCTTTTGGTATAGAAAACCTGAATGGCTGTATGAGAATCGGTATGGTTTCGTTGGATCACGTATTGGAGCTAATTGTTCCGGTATATCAAGCATATTAGGTATATTTGAAGTGCCGCTGAATATTATCACATTGCACTTGGGCGGTTTTTCTCAAATTCTTATGAATATGGTGTGTGGGTTCATGAAGTGAAGTAAGAACTCGTAAAAAAGTGCTTTGCGAGGAGTTTTTGATTTGTGTAAGTACTTTTTTGATACTTCCACTCATCCACTTAATTTATTTCGGCACCCATAACGATAGCAATCACTTCCGAAATCAAACGAAACTAGTTTGGTAGATCGATACCTATTAAGAGAATTATCCCGTACCAACATAGTAAAGTTCTCAGCAACGGACAATATCTCTGAATGAAAGGAGCTCAACGACCTAACTTCGTACACATACGGCCTTGGGTTTCTGATAGTAGCAGAAGGTAGTGAGGGGCTCATGGTGGAAGATACACCAACTATAGGATCATTCTGCAACTTTCGAATCACCTCGATTCGACTCAAGGAGGTGATTTAGCTTTCCTAACGTTTTTTCAGTGGTGAATTGAGAAATGTTGCATCTAAAATATAAAAAATCCGGATTTTGAGCTCAAATCATGCCTTCACTATTTACGAGCATATTACGATATTGATATCCGTAATTGCCTCTGACTATACCTACAGGTAGCGGAAAACTTGTAATAATAACAACACTCAATAGTCAATCCTGAACAATTTGGCTTCCAAGTCTGTTTATCTCTTTGTCCGCTAATATTCAGCAATACTAAAAGAAAACGCAGTCCGATTTCAACGGAATTTTTAAAGATTGTGGAATCTGGGAGCTAGACGGTGCCCAATGAGTTTCATTACCACAAGATCTGTGCGCTCGCGAAAGACATATTATTGCCCAAATCATAACTTCTGCAGTTTGCATCTGATTTCTATTAAAACTTTCTGGGATTGTGTGAATTAGAGTTTAGATAGTCCTTTATGAGTTTCATTGCCGAAGGATTAATTGTGTTCTCTGTGTAGTGGATTTATATTGGTAAATTCACCACACTCTGCATGTTCCTTCTGCGTACAAACAACGTTTATCCTTCAAACAATCGTCAAGCAAACAAAAGATTTGAATTAATATTCCACGATATAAACAACATTTTAGGATTTTAGAACATTCTTGACCTTTTCATAAATTCTTTAGAACATGTTTTAAATTTGAAAAACTGCTTCCGTCAAAACATCCTTGCAACGAATAGTGAGCAATAGATAGTCCTTATTCTTCTCTTCCTCGTCAATTACGAATCTACTTACGTACTGGTTCTTGGCTAGTTCTAGAAATTCTACCTTTGCTCAACGATAACACCGATATAGAGATATAAATCTGCTATACCAGAAGCAATCTAAATTGTTCATCTTTATCTCTATCTAAATCTAAAATAAAAAATATTGAGAAATCAGTTCTCATCACATAATCAATCAATTAGAGAATTATTTTAGAGGTTTAGACCGCTAGCAAAAACATTTGTCAATGAAAAGTTGAAGAAACGCAGATTTGTATGTAATTTATATAATTTCAAATGCCACTACTATTTCATAGCGGCACAGTAAATGTCAAAAATAGAAGTTCACATTTCAATTAGATGGCAGGCACTCTGATGAACATTCAGGGGTTAGGAATCAGACCTACAATATGTCAGGTCTTGTTTGTGTGATTGATTGGTTGAAAGTAATGTCCCCCATGGGGTTGATTGAGTGGTCTTGATTGCATGATACTTCGTTGTTTATGTAGTCCGGTGTTCGGAGAACAGTTTTTTGAAGTGTGAGGTTTAGCTGAAATTCCAATATACGAAATTTGTATATTGAAGAAGTGCCCCATATAAGAAGACCGTACGTCCAACGGTCCAGCGGATGCAAGTTTTACAGACCAGCAGGTTGTTGAAAAGGTTATGCTTTGAATTAGTGAATAGCGATTTTAACTGGTACATATATGTGCGGGATTTTTAGCGTCTGAGAATGCAAGTTATATGGTCGACAAACGTCAGGCGGCGATCAAGAGTAATTCCAATGTAACTTTGGGCATATTTGTTGGGAATCGGATGTTGGTCCATAAAGTGAAGAGTTGGCTCAGCATAGTTTTTGTTAATATACAGGAGGTTGAAACGGATTTACATGGGTTGATTTTCAGTCTCCATCTGCTACACCACTTCCCTAACTCGTATGAACTGTTGTAGTGTGTTATGAGCACACTCCGCACATTTTTTCACGGATAGCGAATATCACATCTTCTGCATAGAGGAACATAGAAGGCTGTATCTAGCGGAAATGTCATATCAGGGCAATAGAGAATATATAGATACGGGCTCAGCACGCTCCCCTGAGGAACTAAGGCGCGGACTTTTTGTACAGTGGAGAGTTCTATTATTCAAGATGATTTAAATGAACAGACATAGATTGTTTGGAGGGTGTAACTCAAGTTTGCGAATCAATCTATCATGCCTGACCCCATCAAAAGCCAGCTTAGCATCAAAGCAAGCAGCTACATATCTCTCTTTGTTGAAAGGTGTCTTTCAATAATTCGTAAATCTTTGTAACAGAAGGCATGATAAAGATTTTCGAAACCCAAATTGTGTCGGTGAAAGTAAGGACGTGAGGGAGCATAAGTGTCTGAAGAATTTTTGAGAGCAAGGTTATAGACATTTTGGACGATATTAGTCGACTTGATCTTCTGGCTCGCCTGAATTGTGGATGCAAATCGAGGTGAGCCTCCCCGCACGCCTTCGGTTAATACCCCAGTCGTGCACAAGCTGTGTACAGATTGGCTAGGTGAGCGAAGAGTTTTTCGGGGCCACGCCTAAGGAACGATGAGGTCGATTTCTTGGCCTAATTCTTTAAGCTGATGATTTCAACATCTTTCTCACTTGAGTGGGGGGAAAATAGATCGGTGGGTATGGAAAGCTGTTTCGATCCTGATCCCTTGGTGATTTTGAGTTGTACAAGGTTAGCATACAACTTAATAAATATTTAATACAACTTAATAAATATTTAATACAACTTTTTGTTTAAATTTTTTGAATAGTTCCTTCTTATATTTTCTGTTTCAGTCCCTCAGAAAATTGTAATGGGATTTGAAGGATTGTATAGTAAATAAAAACTCGTGCACAACTGTTGTGTGCACAACCTCCAGCACAAGCTTTGCTTAAAGAAGGTATGTGGAACAAGCGTAATTTGTCAGGTAGGTTTACACAGAATTTGTATTTTGTATGGACGATAAATTTGTTAATTTGTGTCGTATCCTGAAACCACCCTTTTTCGTGAGATACAAAATAACAGGAATGACACACACATCAACATACATACATGCCAAATGTTGAAATTCGTGTACGAATGTTCCAAAACGGATTTGTATGGAGTAAATTTTCGAAAGTTCATTTACAAACATTTTGAAGCCATTGCAATAGTTCAAATTTCCATAGTAATGTTCTTAAATAAGACACGCAGTTTTCGAAAACTTTCGGGAGAGTGGAACACGGAATTATGATAAACCTGTAGTTTTCAGACCCGATTTCGTTATTAACCTCCTACATTTTTCAAGGAATCAACAAATATCTCATGGTCCCACCAAGGGACTTTCAGTCTACTTTCTCCTTTCAGCGTATTCCCGAAGAAGGAATCCCAAGCCATTCATAGTTTTACATCGTTACAGGGCAAAGGAGCCTGCAAAAAAGAAGAAAAACCTGCGGGTCGTGCAGGGACATGACTATCCAAGTATTCCTTAGTTTCTTTCCCAATAAAGCTAACGAGGACCCTTGGCGATAGAAGGACATGAATTGGGAGAGGAGAGGCCTGCCCGAAGGGACCCGTAGGAGAGGATCGGATCCTCTAGTAGTGAGGGTCAAGATTTACCGGCAGATACCGACCTAATTGTTTTGAAATACGTGTGTAACGTTACATACACTAATACGGCCCTGAAGCGAAATCTAAAAGCATAATCATAAGAAGGGGTGGAGTGAGGGGGGGGGGGGGGGTTGTTCCCTGATAATTGTTACATAATGGATTATTATTTCTGTGGTAATTGATCAACCAGATTATTGGTCAATCCATCAAATGGCTAGTCTTCCATTAATTAACAAATCAACCATAGAATTATTTTCGAGGAGCCAATATAACTGCCCCTTGAAATTCGTAGGGAACCTGTGTTTCAACCCACACAACCCTTACGTAAAGAAGATTACGCTATAGTTACAATGATTTTAACAATAACAAATTTATAGCATCATAACGAAACTCATAGAGGATTAGCGACAATGTAACCATTCAAAATATTGATAGATGACAATGAAATGAACAAATTGGGACACGAAGGATTTATGTTGCGGGATCACATGGGCTCAACTATCTAACTGTACTCCCCAACACCAAAGAAGCGTATGTATCGGCAATTATTTCGACAAATAAAACGTTTTTTCAACCACCTTCAATAACCCCCCTCAAAATCTCACTACTATATTCTCTAAACCAAAACCAATATTTAGAATTGAAACCATTATTTTTGTATCCACTTAAAACCCGAAATGCGCTAACGTACTCAATTATAAAACTTTGTTACAACAAAATTCGATTTCGTGACAAGAGTTTTGATTGTTCATACAGACAAAAAGAACGATGCAAGAGGCGATGGAATCATCTACGTATAACCGTCTCCAAACAAAGTTTGGTAATGCTAAGAAGCACGCAATAAGTTCAGCCATCTCTCTCTCTCTCTCTCTCTCTTGGCGGGCCTTACAATTTAGTAAACGTAAAATGTGAAAAGTAAGCAAAGTTGTGTCATGCACTAGCTGTATTTCTTACAAACAACCTTAAACATTAGATCATGAAGTATAATTAGACAACAGCGCGTACGACTTGAGCCCAATGGATTCTCACACGAACTTCCTCCGCTGAGAGTGGTGAGGTCCAAATGGCTGCCTCTCTCATCCGTGGCGGTGCTTTTCGCATTTACCCTGCTCCTTCTCCCTCCATTATTAACAAAAGAGGAGAACTACCTCCACGGTGGAAAACGGGTTGGCTCCTGAGGGTATGAACATTTCAGAAAAGAGAAGGAATAGGAAAGGCTAAAACCGATTAAACCACTATACTAAAATATCAGATGATGGGATTTATGTTTCATATTGTACACGTTAATAATATCACATAAAGGATATTCATCAGTGGGCCTTCAAATAAAATATAAATCTGGATGCAATTTTAATCTGGACGATCTAAATCACTCGCGACAAAATCGTGGAAACCCATTTTAATTAAGAATACCCCCTTTTCTACGAAAAGTTGGGTAAACGGAAGTAAAGAAATAGGTACGTTGTCTGTTTCCATAAAATAGAAGAAAATTACAATGTTCGATCTATTTCGACGATAAGATAGGTCATCATCAGTAACAAAAATATCATCTTGCTGTTATTGGTCTAACCGTCGCAATCGATCTGACATTTAAATATTCTATTTCGTTTAAACCAACAACGATTTTCAATAATTCCATCCTAATCTCAATCTGAATTTTCTAAAAATTTAACTCAATTCAGAATCGACATCTATCACACAAATTTTCAAATTGATTTCGGTGGAGTATAGATACAAAGAGAGGGAGGGGAAATATAAAACATTTGACTGTTTGCGATGTCAAGATCATAATTCTCAATCGATTTACGTAGTTTTTTTTTAATTCGACCCATTTAAAATATAATTGTGTGTTCGGACCTACTAGGAAATCTCTTCTTAAAGGTCTGAAGTAGGATCCCTCACAGATCCGCCCGAATCGGTAAGCCGAACAGGAGCAGGTAAGAACAGTTACCACAAAGATAGGAATCGACAAACCTCCACCTTGTAGAAGCTGATAGGTAGCAATTTGGGGAAAAATACTGTTTGCGCTAGCTAATTTAAATTCTGCCCGCCTACTTGGCGATTGTTGCTTTTCCCCGAATGCTGGTGATCCCCCCCCCTCTCATTCACACTTATTCTTACACTAAGCGCTGCGCCGCCAGTAAAAATCAAGAGTACGCACCAAGAGTACATATCGACAGTTCAAATGAAGTAGTCCTTCATCTTCTCTAATCCGCGCATGTAGTCAGTCAGCCGAATTCGTTGCTCCATTTATCGCATATATCTGTCCATAACTTATATAATTTCGCCGCTGTCATCTCAAATAAAGTTTCCCTATCTCGCATAAAGTGTTCTCTCGTGTGTGTGTGATCCCGCTCCCCCATATTTTTAACCTGGTAGGTTTACTTGGTTAATGCACAACGTGCCGCACGCAATCGCCAAAACAAATACGAGTACAGTTTAGTGGTTAGAGTGCTCGTAGATTGCTAGAGTAGACCTGCGTTACCTTCTAGTATGACACCCAACATACCAGTTAAATATCAAATATCTGGCACCGACTCACTCTAGTAAGAGTATGGAAAACACTGGTGGATAACCAATGGAGTGAAATAGTGAGCACGCTGATCAAAATAAGTATTTCTAATCCCCAAAATTTGTGCAGGTATTCAACTTTATTCAAGAAGTTCCAAAAAAATGTCATTTATAAATACACGAGTGAGTAATATGAACGGGCCTCGGATTTGAATCGACGCGTTCAGAATATTATTATGAAATTATGAACAGTCACGGGTTATCACACTAAGATTAGTGAGATCCCCAGGGGATAAAGTCACTATTATTGTAAACTACCTACATAATAAAATATAGTCAGCAATCTCGCACTGCGACCCTACTCTACGAAAGGGGAAGATGAAAAAAAGCGAAGTGATAAATGCGAGGAAATCAACAACAGGGTCAAACAAAACAAGTTCCAAATACAGGAGTAATTAAGGGGAGTCCTGTGATATTTCTTTCTGACAATGAAGCCCAGAAAAAGGAAATACGACTTTTTTTGTGTGGTATCTACAGCCTACTTTTTCTTGTCAGGCATCGGAAGGGTAACATCAGTTGAGAAAATTCATAATGAAGCAGTAAATCATGTCACAGATGGTTAATTAACTTTTTTCTTGCACCAAGAGCGCCCTTGAAATTCTGTGGAAGGGCTGTATATTTGCATTATAATGACAAAAGCCAGAATTGTTCCAGAACAATCCCAAACGACAGCGGCAGGCCTGATTACAAACGGGTGAGATGGCGCGGCGACTTCGAGACGTTATAGGACTAAGAAGGGGACTTGGAGCTGAGTTGTAATTAGCTCGCAAACATCATTACCAGGCGAACAAAACGAGTTATGGCCCTTCACCCACGAGGCTACACGAACGTTTAGTACTCAGTTTGTGGGTATGATGGATGGAAATGCAGAAGACGTCAGTTTATTAATGGATCCGAAGTCGCGGGATGCTACATATGAAAATTAAATCAACACTATTTCATCAGATATCATGAATTCATGTACCATCTGTCTCAAAGTCTAAACTTATTTAGTCGATACTAGGTCAAACCAACTGCAATTTCAACAAAAGTGTCAGTGAAAAAACCCTTGTACATAATTGTACATACATAAATAAATTGATGTTCTATTGCAGAACAAGATAAACAAATAGGTCAGCGTTCATCATTCATTTATCATTTTAAACTGTACATTTAAAATACCGAAATTTTAAGCACAACTGAATGTTTTTAACAAGTATATGTAAGAAAAAACGCGGCAGGCCGCTTGTACTTTCCCTCTTATGTTAGATGAGCTATTAGCATTGAAAATGTCACAGTAATTTCAGGTCCGCTTAATAACACCTGTATTTAATGTTCTAAATAAACTTACATTACGTTAATTAAATGACTGATTTCATTGCTAGTATACACAATCATAACAACAACTAACTTGTTTATACTCGTAGGTTGCGTGACATTTTTTTCTTTGCGTAACAAAATTTCCGGTTGACCCGTCGACTAAGAAATTTTCATTCAATATCAATAATCTATAAAATAAATAAATTATAATATCGTGATCTTTCAGGTGATTGGGACGATGCAAATGATCGAATAATGTTTGACCATTTCCATAGGGTGTGAAAGACATTTTTTAAAATTACATTCTACATAGAACTGAATAGTTTGAAATCATAGCCGTTAGAGTCATAGCCATAGAAACAAGTTGTTTCTATGTTCTGTGGTCGTTACGTACTTAACTATATTTTTTTAATAGCCCACGTGACGAATCGTGCCAGGAACAAATTCGGGCACGTATAGAAAAAACTCTATTGTGCAAGGCACTATAAAATTAATTAACAAGGCGTATGTCATATGAAAATCACATGGCAAATGCAGTATTAGTCATCTCACTTATTTGTAAACTAATGCAAATAATCAAACAATCGAATAAATGAATTAATCCAATGATTCTAATGTGTGCTGAGTTCCTAAACAGTTCACCAAATCCATGTTAGCCGAGAATAAAATAAGGAACAATAGAGAGTAAAATAAGGTACAATTTTGAACTGCGGATTAGTATGTTTGGCTAGTGCTTTTGTTTAATTTTCAATAATGAATCTTTGTAATCAACCAAGAAAAAAAAAAAAAAAAAAATATATATATATATATATATATATATATATATATATATATATATATATGTTGGTTTACGTTTCAAGATACGTTGATATCAGCAATTGAATAAAAAAAAAATTGTAAAATATGTGAAAATAAATAAATAAAAGATAAAACAATAAAATAAATATAAAAAAACGGGGAAAAAAATCTGTCCGACATGACGTCTGAAGCTTTCTTTCAAACTACTGGATTGTTTGTCAGCCAGGGTTTAATAGTCATTGTCTTGGTTTAATCAAACCACAAATGGTGAAACTAAGACTTTGGAAATATCATTACCTCCCTATCTAAACAACGTTTTGAATAAAGAGTTAGTTTTTGTCTTTCATTGCGATAGAATTTAATTAAATAAATCGGATGTGACTACTTACCTAGAATGTTATATGCATATATATATACTCAGCACATTTTGCTAATGAAGTGCTCATTAATTATATTCAATGCCCGGTTGCCAGCTTGCTGGTAAATACAAAATAATTCGATATTTTAATATATATATATATATATATATATATATATATATAAACTATATACCAAAGTTAAAGTAGTTCATACTTCTAACAGATAACATGACAACTTATTGCCGAAATTGACAAGTCACCATTCAGCTAAACTAGATCAGACTACGAACTTTACAACTGAGAAATGGAAAATAAAATAAAATTAAATTAAATTTAAAAAAAGAAAAAGATAGTAATTAAAAAAATAATAATAATAAAATAAAAATGAATAAATAAATAATAATTTATTGTCTATACTTCCTGAGGCAAAGCACTGAATCGAACATTTCTTCAAAAAATAGACGAACCAGTAAATGCAGTAAGAAGCTTCACTTTACTGCGGATTAAATAATGCCGTGAGAAAAGAGATTTTTTTTTTCAGCGAAAAATAAATTACAAGGTTTCTGAAGCTTTCATAACAAACTATTCAGTGGTGCCCTAGTACTATGAAACAAGATAAACATTCTCGAGTGCTGCGACTTTTCACTCCTCGCTATTGAGTGTACCTCCCTGCCTCCTTAGTATTAATGCAATACTTAGTATGCATCCTGGTCTACTCAGCTCACAAGCGGTAGAATATACATAAAGATGAATCAATTTTCGCGAAGCCACCTTCGCTGTCTAGAAAGAATAGCATTAGAGAAATACTCAAAAAGTCGTAAGGAACCGAGTGATACAAACTTGTAGACGGTATATTTCAATCTTATCGACTCTCTCTAATGAATTTGTTGTTTAATCTATGAAAGGACGAAGAAACATTTTCTTATTGATTTTACAACAACCCCTATCACCCAATTTCTATAAAACTAAATAGAAAATAGTCTCAAGCCGCATATTTGAAACCTTATTGTTTTGAAATATATATTTTTTGAATTTACAAATTAATACTTAGTCAAATCGTTGACACTGGATTTGATAATTTGAAATGGATCAGTAAGATGGTCAAGATATATAGTAAAATTATAATAAAAAGTTCCAGTCATGCATCATGATCGTATGTGCAAATTTTCGTAAATTATCGAATTGTATAATGTTGAATTGTTTTGAAATTCGAGCTTTTTGAGAGCAAGGAAATTGTTAACTATTAATTTTATGGCAAACAACGTATTCTAAACAATAATTTTCTATTCAAATAGAGGTCATTTTTTGACGTTTGACCAATTTAATGTGCTCAAAAAGTACTGGCCAACGAACTCATCCTTTCGTTTGGAAAGCTTGATTTTTCGGCGCAAGAACAAAATTTTTATCTCAATCCTAAGGAGAGCTATCGTCTGGAATGACACATAAATAAATAAATAAATACGTATATATATATATATATATATATATATATATATATATATATATATATATATATATATATATATATATATATATATACATATATATATATATATATATATATATATATATATTAACCCATTCTTTTGGGATGCTTGATTTTTTTTTTGGCGAAAGAACTGTTTTATCTCGAGCCTGAGGAGAGATACGAGTACAATTTGGAATGTGGAATGCCGCGCAAGCACACACACACAATTTTTCAAACGAAGGGAGCATACCATTAAATGAAAACGAAATAACTAAATTGAAAGTATGAGGAGGAAGCCCAGATTTATCTGGCGCCAACCCTTGGGATCAAGGAAGCTGGAGGAGGAGCAGGGAGAGAAGGATGAAAAGAAGTGTCCCTATAAAATTATCGACTGACAACTGTCACGTGAAAGAAAGAAACAAAAGTAAACGTGCGACCGAGATGCGTCCTGCACATAGAACAAACCGAAAGAAATGAAACCACTACCACATTCCCCCACACATCGCGGCGTGTCACGTTTGTCGTTGACACGTTCATAAGGAAAAGAACTGTCTCAACTGTCGGCCGAGAATGGAATGTGCCAATTTCCGTCATATTAAAACTGCATATACGCTGGAATATCTTCGGATGATACGGTGGTTGATTTATCCTCTCATCGATGGAGGAATATTGTCAGAGGATAGCTGATACTGCGTTGAAGTTGAAATTTGTACTTTTGTTCGGCCTTTTAGAAACGAATAATCTTGTGTGGTGAACTACACTGTCACAATCAATTTTGGAATGAAAATTATTGAACAGTTTCACAAAATATAATATCTATTACTTACCTAGAATGAAATAGAAAAGAAGTTCGAGTATAAACGTATGAGCGATTTAAAAAAATAAATTATCGATTTTACCTTTACTGTAAGATCACATTGAAATTTTAGCTAATCGAGTGCAAAGAAATTGGTGACTATAAATCTCATGGCAAAAAAACTTGTTCTGCAAAATATTCTGATTCAATTTTTGTTGTTGGATGAATTGATTAAATTCAAGTACATTTTTCAGCATAATTTTGTACATACATTTTTTTATGTACTTGTTCATTGTTGTTTGTGACATTAATTGTGCCAAAAATATAAATTTCAAAGTATTCAGCAATTTTGTCTAGCGCATTTCTTGAAATTTGAGCAATTTTTTCAGTGCCACCCGGACGGCATGAAAATGGCGGTAGTCGCGGGCCCCAATGCCCTCTGAAGCCCATTCCACCCACTGGGAAGAAATGGGGGATTCAGAGCACTGTCGGAGTTCCTTACCATCCACTGACTCATGTAGCGCAGCAGCGAACTCAGTAGATGAGCTGGGTTTGGGAGAAGTTGGTGTTGCTAGGTTGCACCACAACAACTGCTGCTTGACGAAGTCAAGGTCAGCAGCAGTTCAGGCGACTTCCCAGCTCGAGCCCTTAAGGGCGAGCAGGCGCTGGCGGCATAAAGATGGGATGCTGGCTGAGAGGGAGACAATACCGAGCCCGCCGGCCTTGACCGGTGCATGGATATAGGCACTTGGGACACCAGGTGGAAAGCCTAGCCAAGAGCGCACAGCAGAGCGAACTTCACGATCTAACTCTAGCAGCCTCCCCGCAGTAAGCCTGCCAAAGACTAACCCATAGGTCAGCTTTGGCAGTAAGTACGTGCGAAGGAGGCGCAGCTTCTGCTGTGGCTTCAATGGAGCCTTGGTGATACGAGCTAGTGCTCCACCAAGGTCCACACGGCTTGCGGCAATGGTGGCCACACCCATGAAGTCAACTCCAAGGTACCACCAAACCTCCAGCACGGATCGGGTGGGGATGGGTGACTGTCCTATGACAAAACACTCCTCATCCACCACCTTCACCTGATGCTGGCGACCCGACGGGACCAAGGAGACTGACCCACACTTATCTGGGTTAACCACCAAACCACACCTGGCTAGCTGCTCAGCAAAGGCATTGAGGGCAATCTGCAAGCCCTCACGGGTTTCGGCGAGTAGGATTACATCATCGGCAAAAGCCAGTGCACCTACTCGCACCCCAGGGGCGAGATCGAACCCTATTTCAGCTGGCAGCTTACCCAAGGCCGTGTCCACGACCAGGTTAAAGAGGAGTGGCGACATCCCCCGACATCTCACCTCGTGCCTCGAGGACCGTCACGCCTTCGTGGTACAGGCGAGCAACATACTCAATTAAACGAGCAGGTGCCCCGACACCACGAAGACAATCGGTCAGGGCAAAATGGCTGACGGTGTCAAAGGCCTTAGCGACGTCCAGAGCGGCAAGATGGAGTTGCCGGTTCTTAATACGGGCCAGCGAAATGACAGTTTGGAGAACTGTAAGGTTCTCCGCTGTGCCATCCGCTGGTCGAAATGCTCTCTGGACGTCACCTATGACACCAGCAGCTTGGAGGCGAGATGCCAGAATCTTTTGGAAATGGCGGAAGACTACAGATGATATAGATATCGGGCGGTAGCCTCCAGGCCCACTTAACCCTTTTTTTGGGATGAAAATTGTCCGGGCGCGGGTCAACGCTTTCGGGGGTCTTCCCGATAAAAGCAGCAAGTTGAGGATGAGCAGCTTAACTGTTTTTGGTGTTTTGTTCCAACGTCGGGCAGAAACACCATCAGGTCCAGCAGAAGTGGAGTTCTTGACACGGCACTTATGTGCCTCGTCATGAAGCACCGGCGTGCACATGATGCCGCGCAAGGAATCCCTGGTGGAAGCTGGGGGCACCACCGGCTCACCAGGGTTGTGGCTGGGAGCACTCAAGAGTGGCTCCCAAAAGTCCACAAACTCCTGGAGAGGGGGCACAACTTGCTCATCCCCAGGTCCCTCCAGTACCTCCGCAGCCACACGAGCCGGATGCTTCCTCCACAACTTCTGGACCCGCTGATATTCCCGCCTTCTTGCTTGTTTTGCTGCTCTGCGACCTCCACGAGGCACCAAAGTAGGAGGAACTGCTCCCTGATGCCCCGTCATGGTCGCTTCCTCAACCCGTGGGAAGATCCTCTGTATGTAGGCTGCAACCTCGTCCTCCAAGCCTTCAGGCCTCTCAACAGCCCGCCTCACCAGGTCCTGCAGGTAGGCACTCTCATAACCATCAATACGGCCTACCTGCTCCCCGAGCCTCAACACTTCAGTCTTCAAGTCTTCAAGAGGATTGCTGAATGGCGGGCTGTTGCCCCACGCCTGTAGGAGATGCGGCAGAGGCCCCAGGCTATTTGCCAGGATAGCCTCCTGGACAAGCTGCTTATAGTGGGGCCTCAGGCGAAGAGATTGGATGGCAGAAAGCGTGCGCATAGGAAAACGTTGTTGCAAAAATACATTAATATGACGTACCCCATTGCGCACAGCCTCTGCCTCCTCTGCTGCCATTCGCCGCAAATCCTCAGAAGCATACCTGGGCCGCTCTCGCTCTATGTCAATTGCAGCGTTGGCCTCCACGGGATGCTTCTGCCAGACGTGGGCGCTGAGGCCACGCTTGGAACTGAAGGCTCTCTCACAATGGGCACACTGGTGGGCATTATTCAGGGCAGAGGAAGAGGATGAAGGGTAGGATGAAGAGGATGAAGATGAGGGGGAGGATGACCGACGCCCCTGCCTGGGGCGCCCCCGAGCGCCTCCCCTAGAACCCCGGGTGCCAATGGGCACGACGCAGGGGTTATGAGGCTCTTGTATATTCTGATTCATAACGGGGGAAGCGGGGGATTGTTAGGGACAGGAGGCCCATTGGCATGAGCCGCCCCCCTTATCGCCAGCGGGTCATTTCGCCACCCTCTGTTCACCCAGAGGGTGCCCGGGTTGCGCGACGGGGACGCATGACCATGACTTGGGTAGGGATATGAAGGAGCTCCAAAGAGATAAAAACACCAACAGTTGCCCTACCCCAGCAACCGCACGCACGCGCACGCGCGCACGCACGCACGCACGCACGCACGCACGCACGCACGCACGCACGCACGCACGCACGCACGCACGCACGCACGCACGCACGCACGCACGCACGCACGCACGCACGCACGCACGCACGCACGCACGCACGCACGCACGCACGCACGCACGCACGCACGCACGCACGCACGCACACACACACACACACACACACACACACACACACACACACACACACACACACACACACACACACACACACACACACACACACACACACACACACACACACACACACACACACACACACACACACACATTTTTTTTTTTTTTTTTTTTTTTTTTTTTTTTTTTTTTTTTTTTTTTTACAAAACTCCCCTCAAAGGCGGAGGGGGCACACCATTAAATTGAAAAATAAACAAATAAAATAAAAAAAGTGGGGAGGACGCCCAGGTTTACCCGACGCCGGCTCTAGGGATAAGGGAAGTTGCAGGACGAGGAGGAAGAATGGGATGAAAGGAAGTGCCCCTATAGAATGACCACCAGTTCAAGTAAGAACCCCTCAGGACGCGGGTGGTGATACCACGGAGTACTCCTGCAGAGATGCCCAACTCAAGTAACTCCGTGGCGCTTTTCCCGCACCACACCCCGCGCCATGACAAGGTCGCAGCCATGACCTTGATGTTATTAGGTGCCACTCCTTTTAGCTCAGATATCGCCTGTCGCAGATCATTTCTATCATATTTACTTTTCTTAGCCCGCCAGGTCTGCTCCATGTCCACGCTGCCACTGACAACCTGGACATCCAGGATAATGGCAGACCCATCGGGCTTGACAGCAACGATATCCGGCTTCTTGCCCCGGTCACTCGCACACACACACACACACACACACACACACACACACACACACACACGCGCGCGCGCGCACGCACATACGCACAAACGTGTGAAAATCGTAGGACTAAGATATTCCGAGATATTATGGAATGAAAATTATTGAACATATTATTGAAGATATTTTGAGGCTAAGAATGCCTCAAAACTAATTTCTATGAAGAATACTTGTATTTTGAAAAGTTTGGGGGCCATTGCAAAACACGGTTTTACGTAGGTTATTTTTTAGTCACTCAATAGAAATATCTGAGCGAGAGATTTCCAGACAGGTGCCATTCGATGGGTGTCTGACAAGTGAAACGGCTCGTAAAATTTGCCTTATGACGTCACAGCCCGGGCCGACCTGGGAGAACCCTCTGCTACGTGGCCCCACTACGTCACTCGTGTCTTCCTACCCGTTTATTGGCCAAACTAAACGGTATTTTGAGCTGTAAATTGCAACTAGGGGCTTTTAAGTGACTGAATCCTAATCTGAGGAATTCCAATATGCGAAACGTCCCTATTTTTTGTAAACTTATTAAATTCTTCCAGAAAGCTGTATGAACTTTTTACAAAAACTGCGAAGCGGAAGTAGGATAATTTCTAGTGAGATTGTGTAGAGGGATCAATATAATAAAGCCCAAAATTATGAAATGTAAGTAATTCTTCTTTATATTCGTTTATGATTAATAGCAACAAGAGTGTTTGACCAAAATAGTCTGTAGTTCTTTAGCAGAATATCATTTATGATGACATCAGCGTAGATTAACATAGATTTTCTTGATGTTTAAAATCACTGAATATAAATATCACTGATATATTCAGTGATATTGATGTTATATACATAACATCCCAAGAAAAGCGACCGATCAAGTAGTAAACTAAAATGCTTTGAAATAACTAGATAAGTACCAACATATTTTCGAGAAAAAGGTGGCCCGGGTGGAATTCGGACCATTGTTGGCAAACAACTATTTAATTTGACCGAATAGCAGGGGTTAATGCTGAAAGAAGTCAGATATATATTCAGTATGCTATGGATATCACCACAAAGAGGTTTTAACGTGGTTCGTCGGATGTAAAACGCGTAAAACTCAATTTTATTAGTTGTGATCCTTTGGAAAATAAAACCAAAATGAATTTTGTTGGGTTTTAAATCGAAGAATCATTACTATAATTATTTTCATTCTGTTGAGAGTTCCCACAATTCATTGATTCACAAGTTTTAAGAAACTGAGTTCACCATCTGAAACGTTTAATCCCATTCCGCCCACAGATTTCCTTTTGAAGCCCTCCGTTAAAAAATATCTTATACTTTTAGCGGATTATCTTCCCTTTTATTCATCATAATGCGTCATCCTTTAGCCCGAAGCTATTTCGAAAAATAGAGAAGCAAACAGCCCTAAAATATGGAAAGAGAAGCGTGTCGTACTTTGTGTACGTGGTTAGACTGAGAGAAGGAGCACGTTGGTCCTTTGTTATTACGGACGGACGAGCGAGTGTCACGGAATAGCCTCATTTGTTTTTTCTTTTTTTATGTACTGCACACACACACACACACACACACACTTATTCTTACGCAAATGCGTACAGCTGAATGGTATGGGCTTTGTTGAATATCAAATTAGAAATGTAATTTATATTAAATTTTCGTACCGAAAAATTGAAAAAAAAGATAGTGTTTTCCCTCAAGTGTTTCCCCTATTGCCACATCAGCCTTCCCCGAACATGTTGGTATGAATATAATATTCAATTATTTCTAAGGAAACGGCCGAAAATAGTGTTGGAAGGAAGACTGGCAAACAGTGGTGCTTGATGGGACAAAATCCCCAAAAATGAACGTCCTTCAATCTCAATGACTCCAACATGTTTTCATACCTGAAAAAGTAGGTTTATGGACTTTTTTGATGACACCTGCGACAGCCTATGCGCCCTAAATGGTCCTAAATTATTCTAATAATAATTATTAGTACCTTGTGAGTTTCAGACGCAATTTTGTTCATGTTTGGTCAGAGTTATTTTCTGAATTCAACGAATACGGTATACAGGGTGTCCCAAAAGCATCGAAGAGAAAACTGGAGAGGGTTTTCGGGGTGCCAATACTTAGTTTTAAACAAATAAAAAACAGAAAAAATCCAAAAGTTTTTGGATTAACCAAAGCCAAAATAGACAGGGGGGGGGGGGGGGGGGCTATTGGGTACCTGGAAATTTTCTTCTCCATTTAATTGACTTAAAAAACCCGTTCTTTCGCACATAGACTCCATTTGGGGTCTAGTTGGTCCTAACGTTTAACTATCCCGATCGCTTTACTCGCATAGATGCTATGGCCCAAAAAAGCGGTCTTTTTCATGGTTTTGATTGTTAGACTTACGCACGCACGCACGCCTGGCACGCTTGGCAGGGGGTCACGGTGGGTGGTGAGTGTGGTGAGCGGGGGTGGAGTGAGAGGAGGCGCCGCGGGGTGGCTGTGGTGACCAGGGGCGTAGCAGAGGGGTGTAGGAGAATGGATATTTATTACTTTTACGTGTTATACCCATATAATACACCGCGGCACCATGAGGTGGGTACGGCGCGGCGTTCCTTCGAGGCATGAATATATGTTTTTTTCTAGGTCATGTTTATGTGTTAATACCAATGCTTATCCTTCGCATATTTAATAACATATCCTCTCGACTTTTCGTACGTACTTAGATAATGATATTATTAAGGCAATAACCATTTTTTTTCAGCCTCCATAATGGTCCAAATTGATTCAGCGACGCAAATTACATCGAAAACAATACCGCCAATGTAAAAACGTGTGTTGGTGTGTGTGTATATGTGTGTTGTGTGCACTAATGTTTAAAAAACATAGAAAATAACCTTTTTTCACCCTTTGTTAACCAATAGTCACCTTGTATATGAGTAAATCATTTAGGGACCCGACAAAATGAGATAATAGATTTTTTTCTCGATACTACCGAATTTTTTAGAAGCCTAGGTGACACCTCGATTTGTGTGGTGTTATCGTGACTTTGTGGCATTAACTTGTTGCCAATTGTTTAAGAAAGAAAACATGGGCGAAGTAAAGAAAGGGCAGGCGCAAACACAATACGGCTCCAACTCATCGCTTATTTCCATGATTCGATACCTACTTCACATCTTTCTTTCTCAATAAACCGATACCTAAAAGATGTTCTTATTTCTCACAATCAAATAATCAATCCTTGGTGACGAGATCAATGCTTATGATTTCGAGGATATGGCACTATACCGCTGGAGTCTTGAACACGAACTGTATAGGATCGTTGTCCCAACTTTGACGCTAGAAGTGAAAATGAATGAGGATATGTACCCTTGGGTTTGTAAAACGTACGTTTACAATTATTTTTATTAAAGAAAATTCCATGCTGAGAATGTTGAGACTAATATACGAGTAATACCAACGATCGTTAGATATTTTCAAGAATTTGCACAGTTCCGGCAAGTAGTAGGTAGGTACCTAGTATCTCAAAGGTCAAAGATCCTGGTTTGACGGAAGGTAATGTGAAGACGAAAACTCTCGGAATGCAAACTACTTACGAAGGTGAGCACACCATATATATATATATACCTCAAAAGAATTAAGGGATCACTTTTCCTTTTGGACGTCAAAGACCCCAGATCCATCGGACAGAGTTCACATCATTTCAGTAGAGATCATCCTCACCTATTAATGTTTTATCTCAAACACAGAGAACGGCTAGCGATATCAATCTCCGACTTGAACCAAAACAGAGTGAATCGCGCTTCTTCATGGTTATCAGCTCTAATCCAAGAAGGGAATAGGATATCGCAATTCTGGCTTCACCACCGTGTTCAGCACTAAAAAATCTTTGAAATGAATCTCGGAAAAAAAAAAAAAAAATGTTTTCTAAGTATTCAATTACTTCCCTCCCCCTCGGATATTCCAAAAATTTTGGATTTTTTTTCTTCTGATTTTTATTTGCTTAAAACTTAGTATCAGGCACCCCAAAACGCTCTCTAAGTTTCACTTCGAAATCTCAAAAATTGTGGGAAAAAAATAGGGGGGAGGGGTTACTCTTTTGAGAAAAATGCTCAGATTTCATTCTGTTTTGGCTGAAGTCGGAGCTTAATATCGCAAGTCTTTCTCAGTGTTTGAAATGAAACAAAAAGAAAAGGGAGCATTCCATCTCTATTAGGTGCCTAATCATGAGATATAATGTGAACTTTGTCCGATGGATCCTGGGTCTTTGACGTCTACAAAAAAGTGATTCCTTAATTCTTTTGAGGTGTGCAGATATAATTATATTACGTATATATAAATTAAAGGGAAATTATGAAACTCATACATTCATTCATCGATCGATTTCGATTCTTCAAAGCAGGCTTCGTTGTTAATAGAATCTGGGCAACGATAGCCTCAGCTGAATAGAGGAACATGTTAACTCTAAAATCCCAATTACTTGATTGCTAAAGTTCTGCACCAAAGTGTGCTTTAAATCCAAAGAATCCGAAACTACCACAGCCAAAAATGTCACGATAAGCTTAAAATTTACCTATCAGTGCAATGAAAGGCAATAAAATTATTTGTATGGGTGTTTTTGAGATAGTATAACGAGTGGGGGAAGGGGGGTAGTTTTATCAAAACAGTGTTGACGAAAATGTCGCCGACTGCATTTTCTCATGGATTTTTTTTCGTATATTCATGCTAAAATTATAATTCAAAGGAGTTTCCCCGAATAATAAGAATAGTAATTCTACATTGTGACTCACTCCGATGCCGACTTTGCCGAACGCATTTTGGGGTTATACGGAATTTCGATCAGTCGAAGGGGTTACACGGTACTAGGAGTTCCCCAGTTCTGTCAAACGGGCCCTAACACAAAGCCCATAACACGCACATTTCGGGGTTAGGCGTTTCATTAAGATGGTTATTAGTGGTAGACACTTTATTAGTTGGAAAGCGGGACAGTGGTACGAATAGGGGATGGAACTTCCATCAATTTTACGAGAGAAAAGCAAGATTGCTCACATCCGATTTCGCTTGACCTTCGATTCTGATCACGTTCCTGGGATCTTCTCGTCTCTTTCGTCAAGAGCAAGTATCCTCTTTGATACTCCCGAGAAATTAGGAAATAAGACCTGCTACTAATCCTATTGACAGGGGTTTCAAAATAACCTCACATAAGCTCTTTGAACAAAACGCTTTATGACGTTGTTTGCAATTCCCGTTGCATTGACTGAGGGTCATACAAATAATTATAATAATATTTAAAAGATATATATATGCACATAAAAAAATAAAAAGGAAGCAACCGTCAAGCTTGCAGTTAGAGCATTCACTAATGATTGATGTATTCGCTCAACCATCATTGGTATATGTAGGTAACTCTATCATCAAATCTATAAGATTAAAGTGATGTAATTAAAAGCATGTGGTGTCGCTCGGAATATTTGGCGAACCGTCAAGATTACAAACAACTGTCAAGATACAAACCGTCAAGATACAAACCGTCAAGATACAAACAGAAATAAGATAAAATAAAGTTGTAAGGCACGAGATAGTTTGATTTACGTATTCGTTGTATTCAAGTTTCTATTTATTTATTGATTTTAGTATCATGTTGCATTTTATTATCATAGAATAAATGAATTTATTTGAAAAGGAATATGGGCAGAACTCAGAGATAAGCGTTCCCTTGGGATTCCTCCTCCCCTTCCTCTCCTATTTCATGTCTCTCCTCCACCGTCGTTTTGAGCTTGACCGTACTATGCTTGTAACATGCTTAAACTCCCTGCTGACCTTAAATAAAATAATGTTTGGCTGACGGAGCGATTTCGAAAGCTGATTTCTCGCATCGGTTCCTTGTAATTATGTTACAGGTGCCCCAATGTTGCTCCAAATCAAAGTCCAGCAATGTTGGCCAAATACGAAGGAAACACCTTGGAACTGTCACTCAGCTGATCGGGGTGCCAATTACCCGGTTATTATTCCCTGAGGATCAGTTTTACCATAGAGAGCTAAAGAAGGGTTATTCCAGAGCCGAGAGTATTTCCTCAAAAACAGCAGTGAGAAAACTACTTGAGGATTAATGCGCGATCTTCCGAGGTGGAATTGGGCATAAGAGTAACATATCGACTTTCGGCATATTAAGTAGTATAGGAAAGAAAAAATTGTCTCAGGGAACGCTCAACTGAAAAGAGCGTCTGCGAATCCTTAATTGTTTACTAGATGTCTTATAGTGCTACATGTTGTAGCAAATTGTCATTATACACCATCACATTCAGATAAGCCCCGTTGTACAGTAGTATTTTCAGAGGATAAAGGATATTCAGAGTTAAAGGGGTGATTCTGCAGATTGGCGTGGTTGTTCAAGTTATAATATTACACCAACTCTACCACACCCAAAGAAGCCCCGTTCCAAATTTTAGCATCTCAAGTTAGATAGGAACAAAATTAGCTACAGAGCTTTCTCAGCTAAATAGAGCGATTCTTCAAGTCGTAATTATACTCTATTTCACCCAGAGAGATCCCATACCAAAGTTCAGCATCTTATGTTGGAACAAAATCAGTTTTCCATATGTACACAGAAGTTTGAAAAATGATGTTTGAAATTCATTTTATTTTTCCAATAGGTAAAATAAAAGAATATATTTAGCTAGAAGAATATATTTACCAACAGAATTATTGTATAATTACGTCTAGTGTAACCAAGCAGGTTCATGTAAACAGCATGTAAATACTGTACATACGGGGAGATTGGTATGTGACCCTAGAAAAAACCTTCTTAACCTAATAACATTTGTTTGGCTAAAAAGGTAGAAATAGTTTTGGAATGATTTTTGCAAACTTTCGATGTAGTAAGTTTTAGCACCGAAATTGAATTTCTAAATTGCAGATGTTACAAAAAATTGGATGTTACAAATGGTTTTCCAATTATTAACATCCGAAGAATTGGATGTTACAAAGGGTTTTGAGGATTGCAATACAGCCCATGTCCGTGCCAGGAACTCGCAGACAATTTTGTGAAACTCGGCGCTCCGCACCTAGCCATCGGAAATTGTTACAACACACTTTCGTTAAACATTTTCGTTACACATAAACGTTTCGTTTTCGGTAGGAGATGCCAAGGCTAGTGGCGAGGAGACCAGTCATCGCTAGATGCGGCGATGAGTAAAATAATCTGAAGACCATACTTTTTATTTGAATTTTGTAACCAAACGAACAAAAAAGTACTGGGGCAATTCTGATGATTCAAAAAATTCGCGGGGTTGGATGCTGCTGGCCAGATGGACGAGACAGGACAAGTACTGCTCCATCCTCTCTGCGGGAAACGCTTGTCTGAACAGCGGCATGGGAAGGCGGAAGTGCTGAGAGGGGAGAGATCTTGTTTGCAAGGTCTGTCTAGATGCGCAAAGATCGGCACTTCTCGAGAATTTTCGTTAAAATTAGCCATAGGACCTGCTATTCTTATCACATTATCGTCTCACCTTATCTCTCTGATAGTTCAGCGACCGGGTTTTGTGTACTCATCTACCAAAACATTTTTTTTTTTGGCTGTGATCTGGAGTAATGTGTGATAAAGATCGAAAATGCGGAAATCATACTCACGATGGCTACTCTAGCACCTGATGACATTATCATCCATTTGCATTTGGAGCTTGCAGGTATGACAATAAACTGGCTGTGATAGCTGGAATTTATGTATAGTTGTTACTTCCTTCAAGAACAAAAAACCAATTCATTACCAACGAGTACCTATCTTTTTCTAAGTCAAGAAGGGTCTCAGTTTATTTTTGTAGATACGCAATTCATTTAATGTACTCCACGAACAGAAAGACAGCTCGTTACTTACTTATATTCTTCGTTATTTCTATCCTTTTCTACCGATAACCTATTTTTTCTTTACAATGTTTCGTGAGGTTAATAAATGGTATGGGAATATTTTTGCGGTGTGTAGGGAAAATGCCACGCCTCGCCCCTGGCCTAAGCTAAAACACATTCAGAGTTAAAAACCACATCGAAACAGGTCTAGACATTTTACAGTAATACTCGACAAACACACACTGTTGACCATACCAAAGACAATTCGTAGGTAAATGTAAAATTACAATTGTACAACAGCACCAACGCTAGCGTAAAGATATTCAAGCAACTAAGTATACAAATTCAGGGATTCACTTATCATTTAGGCTCAAAACTCGGGCTCATTTCCAGATCACGGATGAAATTTGAGGTCGCCTGGCAGGCCTTTATGTGCGAATAAATTGGGTGGATCCGAGGCGATTTAATTAACGCAAACGATGTCCCCGCCTCTTTCGTAGGCCTGAGGGAGGAGGGTGAAGCCTTTCCCGAGAAATAAATGATATTAAGCAAGCAATTTCATTATCTCTATAAAAATGGAGGGAGGATTTATGGAATATTTCAGTAATCTGATGCAATTAAGGGTCGCACTGTAGGGAACAGAGCGGCACATTACGGACCGGAATCTCCCATTAGGACCGTTCACGGTTACTTTATTTATCCAACTATATTTCGGTCAGTCTGAGTAATTTTAGGTAAATCAGAAAAAAGAAAAACTTATTTTTTTTGTATTTTCTTTAAATTTTAGAATAAAATCAATCCTAAACAAAACAGGAAAGCCAGAATTATTCGGTAAACTAAAACCGTGATAATTATGCCAGCGAAATACTCTTCTGGCTGCCAGTCACAGGGTTGAAATGTAGAGAACGGTGACTTGGCAACTGAACGAATGAGCTGTTACAGAGCACAGAAGTGAACTTCATACTCGCAGATTTGCATTCCCTGGATTTGCGACGGAGAGGGGAGGGTTGAGATCTATTATTGATGCAGCGCACGCCTTCAAGATTCGGATGTCTTGAGAGGGAATTCACCCCTCAATACCAATGGTTGCTCTTTGACGACCTGGGACAGGAATGCACTGTCCCTCATATGAAAAACCGATGTAGGAATGACCAACAGCCGAGGAGGGGGTCGAAGTAAGAATTAATGTGCGCTTTTTGGACTTCCCCGCATCCTCTACCCCTCTAAACGGCCGTCGACAATTCCGGAAAAATACCGGTTTCGTAGGTTTTTGAACGAGGAAGACGACGGCGCGATCGGATCGCGAAAAAAGTATCGGGAAATGCGTCAAAAAAATGCGAGAGTACGGACCCGTTTTCTCGAAAAGTCCGCCGAAAAACTTGGTTTTTTTCCGATTAAAATATACCCCATAAAGGTACGTTTTTCGGAACGGTTTTCGCGGGCGAAATACAGCTTTGGGTCCGCCGAATCTGAATCCGAAATCGGATATCGAAAAAAGTGACGAGAACTCGGTCAAATTGCGAGCAGAAGCGAGCAAAGCGATTAAAATGATTCTGCCGTGGACGAGAGAAGGCTCAAGAATTGACGTGAAGGGTTCGATGTCACAACATTGCGAGGCGAGCAGGTATGCCTACATAGGTACCTACCTTGCGAGCGAAGAAGTATAAAATCCCCAGACAAACCTTATTAGGATCAGCTCACAGTTAGCTCTCTCTATCTCTCTCTCCCTCCCCACCATCAGTGTCATGGCAGAATGAATTGCTTACAGAAAAGGCTTTTCCCTTCCAACTTTTTCCCAAGCTGGCAGATTGGCCAGATTTCAAATTTACTCTGGTGTTCATGCAAATCCAGTAGCGGCCTTCTGAACTTGTCATGTCTTAGCTTTCTTTCACATGAATCCCGAGATTGATAACCAGAAGTGTTCTACTCAATTTATTTATCTTAAGATCCATTTTCCATGGCATCGATTACAATTTCACACAGCATCGAAGTAGTAACTTCATCTTCTGGATAATAGGTAATTTTATTATTTTAAAAGAGAATATAAAATTCCAGGGGATCGTCGATTAGCCTCAACCAACCATACCATACTACCAACACCAACCGTACCATACTAAGAAACAAAATATTACATAAGTGTTTTATTGTTATCTCCTACTACGAGTAAAATGAATCTAATGTTATATAAGCGCTAGATCATTGGTAGTTACATAAAATTATTGTGAACCTACTATATTCTACATCTTTGCTTGCACACTACATTTCTTGAAATATGTATGATTATAAAGTGATGAAATTTGTTTAATAGTTTGCAATTATTAGTTAAGTGTATATGAATAAGGTTGGGGTACTACTTTTACAAAACAGGAATCAACATAAAACAGTAATTAACTTTATCGAGGATCACAGAATATTTTACGGATATTCAAAAAGAAAACAATAACGAACAATTTGTTTGATGATAAACAATTTTCCGTAAAACTATGGTATTCGTATCACCACGAAACGGTCCCAACACTAGTTTGTTGTGATCAATAACTGTTCATAGCACTTTGATAGCCAAATTAGAGTTATGGCAAAACAGCAAAGCAAGGGGAATGAGCAGAAACGGACCGAAGGTCGTTTAGACTTCACAACGACGAAAGCTGGGAACTACTCTCCGAACACACTGATTTCCAATTGGTTTGAAGATGTGAGAGATCTGGAATCGCTTCTCACGGATTTCCAAAGAAAACAAAAAAATTCAGATCTCAAAGTCAACCGTACACGAAGAACATTTTACAATCTCTTTCAGACAGTTCCATTCATTCAGAAAGGTCGATTCGTAAAGTGAGTCTGTTGATAAGAAACCATCAACGTAATAGGTGTTCGGACCTAGGATAAATTATTAATTATTTCGGATAAATTATTGGTACTTGTTCTAAGTTTGTCAATAGTTCATTTAAATTGATTAATTCATTCAGATCTAATTTGTATGTTACTCAGAGCGGGAGAAAATTCATTGTGTGAATGTTGGTAGCTCTGCGACCGGGCCGTGTCGGGTTATAACCTCCGCCATGCGGTTCTGCTTGTGTTTTTTGCGGCGATTTTTCGTGTTCCGTCCATGCTATTGACAATATTCAAAACCAACTTTATTCTTAAAAAATTAGCTCGAAAACTAGTTCCTTTCTATACACCAGTTCTGTACAGAGACTAAATTGTTCGAAAGTTCAGTTGTGCATAAAATATATAGTTCAACAAGTGTTGATAGTTCGTTGTTTATCTTCAAGTTCCCGAACCACAAATTTTTGTCTAGTTCAAAATTTTAGTTCAGATTGACAATATCAAACATTTTATTCATGGTGCCGAAAACCCGGGATGTAATAATTGTGCGACTTGAGTGAAATTCCAAGCCACAAACTCATAATTACGAAGATAAGAGTCAACAAGGAGACATAGTTCCTGGAATCGCCGCCGGCCTGTCCCTGCCTGATCGGGTGAGACCATTCCAATTCACTCATTAAGTCTGTTTCGTTTATGATTGTTGGTACTAGTTCAATATGGCATGTACAGATAGTTCAGTTTTTGAAATGTTCAAATTGCCCAAGGAGATTGTTGGCATCTTTTCGGAGCGAGATCGAGCATTGTATCGAGCGATAAGGTCATGGATAGTTGAGATAAATGCGTGCCTCAAGCAGGGGGCGTTCGATAGCGTTTTCGACAATCAGCTCAAAAACCTGTATGATTATAGTTCGGTACTTATGAAGAAATTGGATGGTTCTGAATTGGATGATGACACGATCGACAATTTCGTAGATTTTATTGCTACCACTCGGAATAAACTTGATAGTTTGGGTGCTAGAAGAATAGGTCCAGTGGTGGAGATGGACGATCCTAGGCCAAGGAGGAACGCTACGATCGATGCGGTAAAATCAATGAACATACTTCTCCCATCGGTTCCCCAGTACGATGGTGACGTCACTCAGTTCTCCGCATTCAAAACTCTTTTTGATGCTGCCGTTCACACAAACCCCGATCTCCCGCGCGAAATTAAATTTCAAGCTCTTTCGCAAAAATTGGGTGGGACTGCTCGTAATATTATCACTGGCTCCAATGCCACAGCCAATGAGTACGAGCGGGTATATCAGCTGCTCTGTTCCGAGAACAGTGGGAAGTACAAGCTTGCCAGATGTACCTTTGCTAATAGGCGCAACATTCCCCAAGCGACTAGTTCACAACCTCAAGTACTTGAAAAATTCTTGTTCGCCGCTAAGGCCTGGACCGACTCAGTGAAGGGTTTGCCTACCCCATCCCTCTCAGGTTTCCTATTATTTGAGACGCTGTTCAATAAATTGTCCCCGGAATTGAGAGAAAAATTCAACAAGGACGTCATGAAAGACGACGATTCTATACCAGATCATAGCAGTCTGTTGAATTTTATAGATAATGAGCTTCGTTTGGCTCAATTAGTACCTACGTTTCTCAGTTCTAAACCTCATGCTACTTCCTTGGAACCCTCGACATCGACCTCTAAAAACGCTAGATCACCAGTTCATCGGAGTCGTTCACATGGAACAGTGAATTTGGAACAGGAAGCTCAGAGTTATGACAAACATTGTCCCGAACCAATTTCATCTGATTCACAGTCAAAAAATGATCAATTCCGATGTTACTGTTGCAATCAAGATCATTTTCTTTACAAATGTCCAGTATTTAGTTCAATGACGACCAGGGCTCGTCGTGCTTTTACCGAGGAACACAGGCTGTGTTTTAATTGCCTCTCATTCAGACACCGTGCAAGTAAATGCCCTTCCAATCGAAAATGTCATTGTGGACTACGACATCACCGACTTCTGCATCTCGATCAGTCCTCAAGTTCTTCAATACCATCAAAGGCTCATATTTATGAATATGAATCTAGTTCAGGGGAAAAACGAGCTCAAATGTTAGAGGTAACTTCGCGGTCCCCGTCCCCAAACAATTCTCAGACAGGGGTATTTTCATCAAGATGCCTGGCTCCTAAGTCACACAGCTTCCGTGACAATTATAGAATGCATCCACGAAATAGGTTCTCCAATGTGTCGGAGGAATTAGGATCTAGGTCTTCCTGTCCCTCAATGTGTAAATGGGATTCAGAAAGTTCATATTCGTCAGAAGAATTTATTGTTAAAAAGGGGGGACGCGCTGTACTTAAGTCAACTAGTCCTAGGTCTCCTTTTAGTTCTACTGGAAGCTTCCCACGGCGTTCGCGATCGGGTAGGTCAGACAGCGAGGGGAGCGAGGGAGCTCATTCAATCTGAAGGTGGCCTGCCATGAACAGTCCTGGCAACCCTAGTTCTTTGCATTTTTGTTCTTTAGCTGATTGCTCAAGTCAGGTTGTTCATGGCGGCAAATTAAGTCATTCCCGCTCTGATTACAATAATTTAGGTTCATTATGTAGGATGTTAGCAAATAAGAACAGTAGATCTAAGAACAAGTACCCAGAGGTAGCTAGTGATAAGGTTCATATCTCGTCTACCAGTTCCCCCAGAAATCATAGTTCTCATAGGATATACACTAACTCGAGTTCAAAGCAAGTACCGCCAAGGTCATGTGCCCCCAATTGTAGCTCAAAGCGACCCAATTACCGTCCGGCCATGGTTTGGGAGGGGGGCCGATACAAGTTCGAAGGCAAATCCAATTTAAAATTTAAATTGCGTTGCGGTCTTTTGCCCACCGCTGTCGTTCCGATATCCCACAATGGTCGACATCCAGTTCAAGTTCGTGCTCTGTTGGATTCTGGGTCAGAAGTGAATATATTGTCCAGAAGGGCGACTCGCCTTGCAGGGTTGCATCTGACCACTGTTGAGTCATCCATAGCAGGAGTGGGAAATTCAACCAAAGCAGTTAATCATGCGGCCACAATGTACTTGCACACTATTCATGGGACAGTAGTACCAATTGCAGCTCATATCATGAATGAAGTTATTGATAATCTACCTTCAGTTCAACTAAAGTCAGGTAGATGGCAGCACATAGAAAAGTTGAGAGATCAACTTGCGGACCCTGCATTCGATTCTAGAAGATCTGCTGATATGATCATAGGCGTCGAGTTGTATGCCGCCTTAGTTCAGGGATCATCAACTCCTCCTGTTGGAAATTCACCTTGGTTGATTAGTTCTGATTTAGGGTTGTTGGTCATGGGAAAAGCTTCCCGAGAAAGGAAATCTAAGGTTCAGTTCTCCAACATAACCCATGTGAGAGCCTATCATGATGAATCAAGTCCGGCTTCCTGGTACTCAACAGTACCAGTTCCTATTACATGTGTACAGCAATATGCAACATCAAGTTCTAAATCTAATTCTGTTTCTAATAATTCTAATGCAGCCCCAAAAATGCGATCAGCCCAGATCATTCCTTCTTCTGACCCTATGTACTTTAAAACGGTTCTTCAAGAAATAAAGGCAGCTCTTCGAAAGATTATGGCACCCATTTATAGTTCAGTCCCCAGTTCAGTTCCGGAGGTCAAACCTAAGGAACAGCGTACGCTAAAGGAGTTGCCTCCTCGGAGGCGGGAGCTGTATCTGCGCCCCCAATCGTTTGTAGAGAAGCCCATAGTACGAAATTTATTCTCAGTTGTTCCACCAGCAGAATGGACCAGTCCGTATCGCAACTTGTTCGAATTATTTCATTCATTGAAACCCGATGGTGCGCCTTCAACTGTACAGCTCAGTCCCACAAAATGTTCAGTCCCCACAATCAACAATATTGATCATGGGAGGGTAGACATGGCTCTCCACTCCAAGGTTAATTCAGTTCATGCTAATTCAATTCCTCAGATAGGCACTAGTTCAGTGGGGGTTCAGCTCAATGAAGATACTGTGGAATCCCTTCTACGCCAGATGTTTGAGATTGAGTCAGTGGAGGCAGCACTCCCTTGGACTCCAGCTGAAGTTGAAGCTGATCGAATGTTTAATGAAGGGACCTACCGTGATTCAAATGGTAGATATGTAGTTCCTCTTTTACTCTCTGAGGATCGAAATTCATTAGGCAGCTCTCGTCATATTGCTCTCCGACGATTGTTCAGTCTTGAAGCAAAGTTGGGACGTGATCTAGTTCTTAAGGAGGCGTACCAAAAATTCATGGGGGAATACTTGGAATTGGGCCATATGCGCCCTGTTGCTCCACCCACTAGCTCCATGCCTCATTATTACATTCCACATCACGCAGTTCATAGGCCTGAGGACCCTCCTGAAAGGATCCGGGTGGTATTCAATGCATCCCAACGTACCTCAAATGGCAGATCCCTCAATGAAATTCTTCATCCGGGTCCCAAGCTCCTTTCCGATATTGCAGAGATGGTCACCAAGTTCCGAAAACCCAAGTACGTTTTCATTGCAGACATTCGCCAAATGTTCAGACAAATCCAGCACCCAGTTAAAGATCAAGACATGCTCCGTATAGTGTGGCGAAATTCCCCCTCTGAACCTATCCAAGACTTCGCTCTCACTACAGTGACATATGGGACAACTTGTGCTCCGTTCATTGCAAACAAGGTCATTAAGGATCTTGCACATCGGGGAGCTCAGCAGTATCCCAAGGCCTCTACCATTCTTGATGCTCATACCTATGTGGATGATGTGCATGGTGGAGCAGATCATTTCAAGGACACTATTGAAGTACGCAACCAGCTTATAGATCTACTAAGGACTGCTCAACTAGAACTAAGAAAGTGGGCATCAAACTGCCCTCATGTACTCCGTGGTATTCCAGATGAGCATAGGTTGGATTCAGCACAGACCATTGAGTTTGGGTTAGAAGATCAGAAGCCACTGAAGATGCTTGGCATAGCTTGGAACCCTATTCAGGACTGTTTTTTCTTCAGGGTGCCATCCACCCCAAATGTCCGCACAAAGCGAGAGCTGGCAAGCCAGATTGGCAAGATCTACGATCCCTTAGGTTGGGTAATGCCTGTGTCAGTTCAAGCAAGATTAATTCAGAGGCAAGTGTGTCAGAACAAGTATGAGTGGGACGATCCTCTCCCAGAGTCCTTAGCTCATGAGTGGTCAAAACTAGCCCAGTCCTTGCACAATCTCACTCAGATCGCTCTGCCCAGGCGTATACAAGCAAATAGTTCAAAACAGTGGCTTGTGGGATTTGCTGATGCCTCGGAGAAAGCCTATGCCGCGGTATTCTACCACGTGGGTCTGGTCCACGATCAGTTCATAGTTCGTTTGGTTGTCTCAAGAGCCAGGATAGCTCCGATGAAGCTGGAGTCCATACCAAGGATGGAGCTGCTTGCTGCAGAGCTGTTGGCAAAGACCTATGCCAAAATCAAAGATCAGTTTGATGAGATACCACTGAAAAGAGTAGTGGCATGCTCAGACAGTACTGTAGTTCTTTCGTGGCTTACAGCGGATCCAGCACCAGTGTGGAAGGTGTTTGTGGGCAATAGAGTTGCCAAGACCTTAAGAGAACTTCCTCCTGCCCATTGGTTTCACGTTGCTACTGGTGATAACCCAGCGGATGTAGCATCTAGAGGAGCTTCACCAGAACAGCTTCTAAGAACCAATCTTTGGTGGAGTGGAACATCTTGGTTGACTGGGGATAGAGCAGCATGGCCCATAAGAAGAATAAGACCAGATCTGTCAGTTCCTCATGTGAAAGACGAAATTCGTGCTAACCAAGTTTTTGTCACAACTGGAGTGGATATGTTCGAGGAGAGATATAGTTCATTTTCAAGACTCAGGCGAGTAATAGCATGGATGCTACGATTCAGGCAGAATTGCAAGAAACCTAGATCATTCACCGGACCACTCAAGACAGTGGAACTGAAAGCTGCCGATAGGGCACTTATTCTTAGATCTCAGCAACGCCAGTTCATGTCCATCTATGATGCTCTTAAGAAAAAGGGCCCTTACTCAAAGCTGATGAAGCAGCTCGCAATCATCAAGGATGATCATGAAATCCTCCGCGTGGGTGGGCGCCTGGAGCTTAGTTCATTAAAATACGAAACTCGACACCCAGCTCTAATTGCTAATAATGATGTATTGACTCGTCTGATTGTTCAGTTTGCTCATGAAAGATGTATGCACGTAGGACCACGTGCTACCCTAGCCTACCTTCGAAATCAGTTCTGGATCATTGATGGACGAAATACTGTAGCACGAGTTCTAAAAGGGTGTCTGAGGTGCTTTTCAGTTAACCCAAAGCCCTTTCAGCCACCCATGGGACAGCTCCCCAGAGGACGAGTTGAGATCGCCTACCCCTTTGAGCAGGCAGGGGTGGACTTTGGTGGACCATTCAAAATCACAATTGCCGGGCTTCGAGGTGCTAGATCGTTGGATGTATACTTAGCAATATTTGTTTGCTTCGCAACCAAGGCTGTGCACCTTGAGGTGGTCATGGATCTCAGTACGGATGGATTTATGCAATGCTTGGAGAGGTTTATGGCTCGTAGGGGAGTCCCAGCAACCATTTGGTCTGATAATGGAACTAACTTTGCGGGAGCTGCAAACTTGCTGAGAAGCATAAGAGCAGCTATGCAGGATGGAGTTGCGGACAGTTTAGTCGAGGAATTGGCCACTCGTGGGGTTGAGTGGAAGTTCATACCCCCCAGAGCTCCTCATTTCGGAGGGTTGTGGGAGGCTGCAATTAAGTCGGCCAAGAGACTTATTCGAGTCACATTGCGTGACCAAGTTCCAACCTTTCAGATCTTCAGTACTATAATTGCACGAATTGAGGCCATTCTTAATAGCAGGCCACTGGTTCATCAGTCCAACTCACCTGATGATGTTCTTGTTCTGACCCCAGGTCACTTTTTGGTTCAGCGTCCGCTCACAGCTCTTCCAGAATCATCAGTATCCGACTTTAGCTCAAGACTTATTCCCAAGTGGAGGTTTGTGAACAACCTTGTGAACTCCTTTTGGCAACGATGGAAGAAGGAGTACCTGCTGGATTTGCAACAGCGCTACAAGTGGTGCTCTCCCGACAAGCCAGCCCAGATTGGTGATTTAGTTCTCATCATGGAAGACCACTCCCCACCTCTCACGTGGATGATCGGTGTGATTACTCGCTTGATCCCAGGCAAAGATGGGATCTATAGAGTGGCTGAGGTAAGGACTAGTTCCGGACTCAAGGAGAGGCCTTTGGTGAAGTTGTGCCCGCTTCCTAAGGATGAATGACCTGCGGCAGCTTGTGGTCATTGTGGGGGGAGGATGTTCGGACCTAGGATAAATTATTAATTATTTCGGATAAATTATTGGTACTTGTTCTAAGTTTGTCAATAGTTCATTTAAATTGATTAATTCATTCAGATCTAATTTGTATGTTACTCAGAGCGGGAGAAAATTCATTGTGTGAATGTTGGTAGCTCTGCGACCGGGCCGTGTCGGGTTATAACCTCCGCCATGCGGTTCTGCTTGTGTTTTTTGCGGCGATTTTTCGTGTTCCGTCCATGCTATTGACAATATTCAAAACCAACTTTATTCTTAAAAAATTAGCTCGAAAACTAGTTCCTTTCTATACACCAGTTCTGTACAGAGACTAAATTGTTCGAAAGTTCAGTTGTGCATAAAATATATAGTTCAACAAGTGTTGATAGTTCGTTGTTTATCTTCAAGTTCCCGAACCACAAATTTTTGTCTAGTTCAAAATTTTAGTTCAGATTGACAATATCAAACATTTTATTCAATAGGTGTACCTATGTGTTATACTCAATTACAAAAAAGTCCATTGACCGAAAAATACGCTCATACATAAGACTGAGTATTAGCAATCGGCGAAATGATATCAGGGAAGAGGTACAAAATAATCAAGTTGGTACAGATGCTTCGAGTATTTAGCATTTTAAACGTCCTAAGCCCGAAAAAATGTTTAATAGCTTAATGTTTAATAGCTGCTTCTATGACTTCAATTGTCCGTTTGGTAGCAATAAATTCGTCCAAAGGTACTGCAGCAAAACAAGAGAGAATAGAAGAAGAGTGAAAATAGAATTATTTTTCCTAATAATTCTCGTATTTATTTACCTATAGGGATATTAATATTGTAAATCAGACTCTGATTTTCCTAAAACCGTTTTACATTGATTCAAATGTGGAAAACGAGCAGATCTCAATAAATCTTACATTTACTTAATCCTCAGAATGTGCAAATAAAATACCCAAGAAGCTTTGAGTGTATTTTTCGGCCAATGGACGTTTTCAGGGATTGAGTACAAAATCCAAGTTCTCTACATATCTATCAAATTCACGTTCAATATTCCACGAATAACGCCGATCTTTCCAATTCCAATATTTTACGTTGAAAAAATCAACAAATACGAGGGGAACTTGTTTCATTATTAAAATTGATTAGCTTGTCAAGCTTTAGTCAAATTTTCTCATGGTTTAACCGCTTAGCTTTGAGAATATTTATGCCAGCAGATATACGTCATTAATCCGAAAGTCTTTCCTCAATCCTAATACTCACAAGTTATCATCCATAGATCCTCAATGTATCACTTTATCTCTTTATATTGATTTCTGATCAGATTTATCAGCTTTCATGAAGGCAAATCGGTAGAACCTGTTAGATAAAAGTTGTGCTAATAATTAGAGCAGTGATAAATGGTTTATTTTTCCCTTTGTGTTCTTAAAAAAAAAAAAAAAAAACTCATTTCTTAGGCCATTTTAAAATTGGTTGTTTTATGTTTCATAACATGAAAAATTCAACAACGAATAAAAATAAATAAATAAATGGAGAAATATGAAAAAAGAAGAAGAAAGAGAGAAAAAAATAAAAATAATCACCTAGAAGGTAACTTTGGATGCAACTTAATTCATCCAAGAACGGTAGAAATTTCAATGAAGTTGAAAACAAAGTACGTAAATACTTTAAGAGTTCGAAAACTACGAACGTTTGAAAACGTTCTGGAGTTTCGCAACTTCTGCTTTGTACCTTATTACAGTAGGAAGTTCGTTATTACAAAATAATAACCCACAGGGCTACATACGTGGTAACTTTTTGAGACCAATAAACCAAAACAAGAAATTATTCTGGAGTTGTTGAGGGTGAGAATGAGAGATCAGCTTCTCGTATTACTTTATTAGCTAAGCGCTTTCGCCTTTATTGGCCTCGTCAGAGCTCTATATAAGTCTTTTTATTGTTATCAGGGCTTAGCCAATAAAGTGATACGAGAAGCTGATCTCTCATTCTCACCCTCAACAACTCTAGGATGTATTCGTCAAAGCCCACTTCCCCACAAATGAAATCATTCTGATGGTTTATCCATATTCTAACTATTCCTTTCGTCTTATTGCTGATATAATTGATTTTAAACTCAGGTTCAGATTAGATTGGTACTCTCATTCATTATATTTGTTTCCAGAAGCATAATCTGAAATTTTATGTGAATACTTATTCCATTTCCAAGTCAAAATCAGCCTTTTTCGAGTAAAATTCAACATTTTTCTAACAAAACTAAATTCAACCTTCCTCAAAAAAAAAAAAAAAAAAAAAGTAATAAAATTCAATAACTGAACTTTGAGCCCTATTACTAACTGTTTGTTGCATTATTTCAGGCTGAAACTGAACAAGACTTATTAGCGGTTCAGTGCAAATAGGAGGTGCTATGAATAATTTAATAAAACATTCAGATACCTAGGGTACGTTAAATTACTCAGTGGGTTTGATGGGAAACGGAATAGGCATTAGAGCAGTAATTTTCTTCAAGATAGCAGTAACTTTTTTTCGTCTCTTTTTTCTATAGGTAGAATTATATGTTCTTTTATTCCATTTGTACCATTTATGTCATACCAATAAATTGTAATTGAATTGAATTGCATTTTTTGACGAACGAAGTCAGTCTCTGACTTGGCTAGCATTCGACAGACTTGAAAGTTGGTAGGAAGACTATTTGGTCACCAAAAATTGGATATATAGTTTTTGGTGACGATTGGACTACAGGAAATTGGTCTTCGGCAACGAGGATCGTCGTCAAATCATCCGGAAATCGAGTTTGGTATAGTTTTCAATAATTTTCGCCACATAGAATCGACTGAAACCAATGAAAAAAGCTTTTAAAGTTGTTCTTGACGGCAATCGTTGTCAAATAAACCGAAAATCGAGTTCGGTACCGTATTCAATAGTCTCAGTCACATAGAATCGTGAATAAGAATCGAAGTCGAGTACATTATTCTTGACAACTAGTTTTTCACACTTCGTGAGGAACCTGGTCAGCGGACCAACTAGTTATAGTGGTTCAGAGCAGATAGTACCTGGGAAATTTCCTTTTTGAACCTTCAACTGAGGTATGGAACACAACGTTGGCTTCTATATATTCCTCGCGTTCGATAACGAAAAACTGTTACTTAAATGGCTATTTCATTGGCCATCAAAACCTACATCTGCGGTCATCAAAAATAGTGAGTGTAGGCAACACATTGTTTTGATGATTTATTAAATGATTCTTTACACCTCCTATCTGCACTGAACCACTAAAGTTTTGTTATATTATTAGTTATAAGTTGTGTAGCTAACAGTAGTAGAGTTCACAGTTCAGTTTAAAGAAATTTAATTTAATTTATATAAAATTAATTTATATTTTTTGCTGAAGTAGGGAAAGGGGTTTGTTAAAGTTATATTTAATTAGGGAAAAGATGAATTCGACTTGAAATGCTAAAAGTAAATAAACGCCAACCCGAGGAGTCATTATCGAACCAGTGCTTTCCATCGATCGAGTGAGAGAGAGAAAGGGCGAAATGTAAGCCGTGGAATGTCTACATGCCGGCGAAACATTTTTTCAGCGCTGCGGCGACCTTCGAACTAGCCACAAGCTCCGCTGTTGGACATTACTGTTGGTGTACGTATACGAATGAAATACAGTCAGCAACGTCAGCAGCGGTAGGGCGGGACGATTTTTACAACACCCGGGCGGTAATAGTTTAACCGTCACCACAACCGCACGAGCTGAACCGGGGTAACCATAACGTCTTTCGTCACCACGAGCAACATGAAAAATAGGAGAGGCATTTTGGTGTGGATTTGGTGTGTATTTTTTCATGGCAAAGGCACAATGCATGTAATCAAATAAATTAACAACAGCAGCTAAACACATGTTAACATTTAAAATTTACACATAAAGACTAATATGTAAATAATTGACATTAATTTATTCCTGGAAAAAGTAAGAAAACTGATAGTCAATAAAAATTGTAACACTCTAGGATAAAATATGAAAATTCTCGAATCAAAAATTATAATAATCTATTGTAATGTTTCTCACATTGCTTTCAAATTAATAAATTAAAAACGATGCATGATAATATTGTGTAAAGTAATCATTGCCTCCATGCCTACTTATTATAATGGTCACCCCAGCATAAGTGGTGAAGCATCATCAATTTAACAGCGCGGTATAATTAGATGTAGCGACGCCGTACTGCGACCAGTTGGGGATTCGGTTCATTTGCTCGGGCTTTGCTAATGAGCGACTGATGAATTAGAATTCTGTAATGTTTGCGTTAAATCCCGCGGGTGAGCGCGGCCGAACGGGGTTTCATTGCTGCTCTGACCTGAATCCTTGAAATCCGGGCTTGATCACGGTGGAGCTAACCGCGGGTTATAAATACTAGGCCATTATGTGTGCACGATTGACATTTTCGGTAACTAATTTATTAGATGATATTATTTTTATGTTTAGAAATGACCACACAGTACTTAAGTGAACACGAACAAAATTCTGTAAGGAAAACTACAATAGGAACTGAAAAAACCACAAATAGGAATTAAGAAGACCCAATCTTATTTTCAAGAACAAACGGTGAAGAGTTCAAACCAAGTCAACTGGTCTTAGGGGAAGAACGTTCCAGATGAAAAATAACATTGAGGGCTATCACGCTGCAATCCACGCCGAAAGAAGATATGATACGAATGACAAAAATATGAACGGAATAAAAAGAAGACCACGAATAGAAAATTCTCAATAGGATATTAACAAGAAAGTGCATTTATCGCGAAAACCCATGAGCTAATCGAGGGGAAGAATTATGGATAAACTTTCTAAAGAAGAGAACGCCTCGATGCGATTCACCCATTCCCTCATGCCAACACACGCAAAACAGCCGAAAATTATAACGAAAATCGAATTTTGAAGAAAAAAAAAAAAAAATAAATAAATAAATAAATAAATAAGGGAAACTTGATGTTCGCTTATTAACATAAGTTCCGAAATTCCAAGAGTAACATACATGTGTAACAACAAACAGTATGAGGGGAAGTATTGGAATACCAAACTGAAGTTGCTAAGTACCACATTATTATAAAAACCAATCATCCTGCAAAGAACACACGATGTAAATATCAGAATACTTACTCCTGTGAAAATATATTATTCCTTGTTCTCGTGCTCGCAGTATTTACTGTGTGGTCATTTCTAAACATAAAAATAATATCATCTTAATTGCTTACATAAATAATTTGCTGAAAACCAACCAAATAAAGTAATTTCTCAACACATCCACCAAATTTTGTCGAATTTTAAACAAAATTGAGGGGGTGAACATTATATCCCACCACCCAAAAAGCGCTTCTTAGACTAAAATGAAGTTGGTATATATTATATTGATTTTGCCATTTTCAAATACTTTGAGTATTATAAAGCAGAAAAATTATAACTGCAAATATTACCTATGATATTATAAATTAGTATCAGGCGAGTGTATTTCCAAATAAATACAAGAGCAAAATAAGGTGCTTATGGACCAAAAATCCAATGATAACTATAATAGAATACTAAAACTTATTTACCGATGAAATATTGCAAAAAGATGGACTGATTCGAGCAACTGGAAAATGAGTTTTCGTTTTCACGATTTGAGATACAAATTTAGGAGTTCTTAAGCTAAAACAAAACTCGGCGCTCCGCGCCTCGCCAGGGGGCAAGCCCCCTGGACCCCCGGTTACCTCTATTTACATACTTCGGACGAAATTATTGAAACACAGAATGTGTTTGCGTTGTCGCGCAACCAAGTGACAACCAAACAAGCGTCATTGTTTACTATTCATTTACTATTCATGCTCATAACTCAGGTTGATGGCCACGCACTTCACAGTAGTTAACATAATATGGTTGGATAAATCAGGAGCTTTCCAACGAACGGTGAACGATTTCTGTGCGATTAAAATTGCGGAAGTTCCATTTCCCTACCAACGGCTCGGTTGTACGTGAAAATCATAAGAAAATTTACAAGCGGTTGCAATCATGTTGACAATATCAATTATTGAGAATGATCATCTGTGTGTAAACAATTGATTCAAATAACCATGCTCATAACTCAGGTTGATGGCCACGCACTTCGCAGTAGTTAACATAATATGGTTGGATAAATCAGGAGCTTTCCAACGAATGGTGAACGATTTCTGTGCGATTAAAATTGCGGAAGTTCCATTTCCCTACCAACGGCTCGGTTGTACGTGAAAATCATAAGAAAATTTACAAGCGGTTGCAATCATGTTGAAAATATCAATTATTGAGAATGATCATCTGTGTGTAAACAATTGATTCAAATAACCATGCTCATAACTCAGGTTGATGGCCACGCACTTCGCAGTAGTTAACATAATATGGTTGGATAAATCAGGAGCTTTCCAACGAATGGTGAACGATTTCTGTGCGATTAAAATTGCGGAAGTTCCATTTCCCTACCAACGGCTCGGTTGTACGTGAAAATCATCACCGTCACACATTTCGTTACCATCCCGCGTTCCATTTTCGGCTAGTTAGTCCATGGCTAAAACACATTCTGTGTTAAAATCCTGAAGGCGGACATTTGAAGAATAAACTGAGGTATAGTAAGAATCAGAATCGAATTTAGCAATTGATTCCATTTTATTTTGGAAGCTGATAGGTTACCGAAAAATAAATGTGGAAGTTAATAAGAGGAACATATGGTGTTGCAGTGGCAACGAAAAGAGAACCATTCCACGTTTTGCTATGGTTAGTGCTCGCTTCAAGTGAAAAATGTCAAGAAACGACAATGTGAATTAAAATATTTTTCTGCTTCACACACCATTGCAATTATTTTTAGGTTTGATACAACTTCAGACTAGCTAAGGGTATTTGTAATTCACCTATTTCAATGGAACATAAACCTAATTTATGCATGTCCTCCACTAGCACACGAAAAACAATACGTTCACTAGTGTAGCACACAATAACCGCTGTTAATGCAGATGTATTTGAAACGCGGTTCTCCTATACCTGCGCTTCACTGGCGAGTAAAGTTTCCTTTAGTTCACCTGTTTTATCAATTTTTCATTCATCCTAGTTCGATTTTTCTTTTTCGTTGTTGACCGAAAACAAGAAGAAATCCCTAAGACTAAAAACATAAGACCTTTATAAGAAAGAGGGAAACCTATTCAATTGAAGTAAGAGGCTATTTAAAAAGCTGTGAAGTATTTTTAAAAGGGAGGGGGACTATCTGCAGCGAGGGAGTTTGGGATTCTTTGTGTAAAGTTTCATTATAGAACAAACGAACAGAGTGCAATTGAAAGAAAAATTAGCTTACACTTCGTTCTGAAGAAAGATGAGGGGAAAATTATAGAGATTTGGATAATACTCGTACCACACACTAATTTTTTCATCAATAAAACTGACCTAATGCACAGCGTCCAACGACTAACTGCTAGACGTTTAGGGATGTCCTGTTCGACATGATGTTCGGGAGACCTGTAGACGAATCCTTCAGGAAAGGGAATATTCAAGTAGTCACAATGATTGCTCAAAACCTTACTCAGCACCAGCTGTCTTGGCCCAGAGGGTGACAAGGGAATCTCTCAAACAGAGGATTCGGATAAGAAAGGGTACCTATGTAATTGCGTTGGTGACTGCAAATGCTGGAGGGCAGTTAGCTTCTTCACGAAGGGGAAAAAAGTTTCGTCAACTATGAGGATTCGAGATGGGTTCTAATGAAATAAATTCTTGGTTATACTGCTCCAAGTTTTTGAAAAATCCTGATATTCCGCATATTCCCCGTGCAATTAAGTGTTTGGCAATCCTAGTGGATACTTCCGGGTTTCTGATCCTGAAGGATTCGTATTTTAGGAGTATTCATTCAATATGGTATGAGAAAGTCATTTATTGCGTGTACAGTTGTTCAACAATAAATATTTGACTTGAAACTAATACTCGTATCTAGCTTTCACTGACTTTCTGAAGCCAGAAAGCTGGCTTTCTCCACAGACAAGCGGTTTCGCCTCCTCAACAATGAAAAATTTGGGAGTCCGCCAGTGGTGTATTTCATAAACTTTAGAAAAGTATCATTCCGCCGGAAATAATTTTATTGTAGCAGTATTTTTGCATTGCTATTGCGTTTAGAAATAACTAAGGTACAAATATACACAAAAATTGTCAAACATAGTTCAAGTCGTATTTGTCGTGAGTGAATGATGGTAGAATTCTCCTTAATATGTCAGCCACTGGGGCTTTTACGCCGGTGATTGTGGAGGGAGAAAAAAACCGTTTAAGACTTGCATTACTTTCCACCTTACATCACAATCTTCGTGTTATACAATGATGGTATTGCGATGATGTGTTTAGGTTAATAACAATAAAATTATTCCCAAAACGTTGTGGGCTTCTTGAGCTTCCTACTCGCATGGGGGAAGTAAAGCATATAATAATATAATATACGAACCTATAATGCACATACATCTCTTACTAAATACATATAATATTAAACCTTTAATGGAATCCAGTTTTGCAAAATTTATGAATACATTTTAGTTCCATAAAAAATTAATAAATAAACAAAAATAAGAAAACAAATAAAACAAAAATAGATAACTAATAATAATATGAATAACTGTGATAAATTTAAAACAAAATAAATTATTAAATGAGAAAAATGAAGTAAAAATCATGATAAAATAAAAAAATGAACGTACCTAATAAGAATCGCAGTACTAAAACATGATTATTCCAACTCCTGCGCGAGTATAATGAACATTGATGTACTTGTTTACTGGATTGGAACATAACTTTACCAACTATTAAAACTGTGGTTTTGAAATATCCTAATTGTTCAGCGCTGAAGTCAACATTGAGAATGAATGTTTTCGATATGCTTCTTGATGACGGAGAAGTCTTGTTATATCAATCAACATCAGGGTTATTTGTTCATTCAATCAGTTCAGATATGTTTTTCAGTTAAGCGACTATTACATGTATTGATGGATATAACAAAAAGTTGTTTATCCGATTACCGAACTTCGCAGTTGACCTTTCGGTAGGAAGGTAAGGAAAAGTGGACCAACGTGACATTTAATCACCAATACATACACGTCCAATTGATAGCAGTAGGAGGAGATTTTTTCATTGTTCCAAATCATAATTTTCATTAATTATTTAGATATGGGCAAACGGTTCAGATCGTAACACCGTACACACCTGGGCCCAATTATTCCAACTCCTGCGCGAGTATAATGAACATTGATGTACTCGTTTACTGGATTGGAACATAACTTTACCAACTATTAAAACTGTGGTTTTGAAATATCCTAATTGTTCAGCGCTGAAGTCAACATTGAGAATGAATGTTTTCGATATGCTTCTTGATGACGGGGAAGTCTTGTTATATCAATCAACATCAGGGTTATTTGTTCTTTCAATCAGTTCAGATATGTTTTCATTTAAGCGACTATTACATGTATTGATGGAGATAACAAAAAGTTGTTTATCCGATTACCGAACTTCGCAGTTGACCTTTCGGTAGGAATGAAAGGAAAAGTGGACCAACGTGACATTTAATCACCAATACATACACGTCCAATTGATAGCAGTAGGAGGAGATTTTTTCATTGTTCCAAATCATAATTTTCATTAATTATTTAGATTTGGGCAAACGGTTCAGATCGTAACACCGTACACACCTGGGCCCAACGGAAAGCTTGGGCTCACTCTGTGTGGTACAGTAACAGAGAAGGACATAGACATGTATGGGCACTTCACTAACCAAAGTCTCGTCAGCGTATCGCCCGTTAAGATACCCTACGTGAAAAATACCTTCAAAGTGCTGCCATGCAAAGGATCACAACAGAAAGAAGGAGACGATCTCAGGTGAGTTTATTGCAAAGAAATTATTCAGAATTTATACTGATAAGAGAGTCAATCAAACAAGGACAAGCGATTTCGGAAGAAACTACCGTTTGTTGGAAATTACACTATTGCATTTTCTATGATCGAGCCAATAGAAAACATTCAAAGTCATCTATTGTAATTTTCGGTGAGATTTTCACGCAGCCCAGTGAAACTGTAATCAGGAGAAAATCATTGTACGACGAAAACGGGATGAGGGGAAGTTCCACACGTCCACAGTACGTTTATTAAAACTTTTTGCAACAACTTAATTGCACCTCAACTTGAGTCCAGGCGAGGGAAAATAGGCTAGAGAATTATGAAAAGTCGATCGACTTTGTTGACGATTTAAGGTGACTGATCCAAAAATACTTTATGCAAAAGAGATTGTATTCTTTAGAACACTTTTTTCCTCATTAATCAATTATGTTCACTACATCCCTTCAAACCAGTTGTAAACGTAACTTGATAAGCAAAATATAGTTCGAGTGAATTTATATGGGAGAGAATGTAGTACCTGTTCGAGTGGGTGATCAATGCAAAGAATAATGAACGGTTTCTATGAATTATCAGCGATATTATTCGAATTGCAGATTTGACGCTTTAAAACGTGACAAACAAAATTTGAGGGAGAAGAAATAAAAAATGTATCTTTAGTGATTACAAATAAATGGTTTATTATTGATTGATGACCAGAAATCAACTTAGGGACCTCAAAAAGACGTCTCCTTTTGTGTAATATAGTTCATTGGGAAGAAACAGATTAAGGCACTGAGGCTCACAATCCACTTCTACGTCACCAGACAAAATTTATGCCCACAATTGTAATTGAGTAAAAATTATAGAAAGACCTGAATACAGGTCTCTAATTCTCTACCTTCATTTCTACTGAACACTAACTAGTGCTCTCCAAAAGACCAGACAGAAACTAGACAATGGTCTAGACAGAGACGACTACAAAGTGACTAAGACCAATAGAAAAAGACTAGAAAGTGGTCTAGAGGGTTACCAATATTGTGGTAACCTTCCACCTCTAAACGCTAACGGGATGTTCTAGCAACAGGTTTCCAGTTCTTTCATTTAAACGAGCAGGTAGCAAGGCTAAGAGCTAATCTTCAGACAGTCATTCCACTTTCTGACGACTCCACCTCCAAAAAATCACAAGTTATTGCCTCCCACTACTGATCCAACCTATATGACACTGCCAATTAAATTTACTTTGGTAGGTTAATATTGTATCTTTCCCCTTTCAAGATACGGCGATGAGTTTTTGATTGCGACAACGGGTTCATGGTCGGGTGACCCGCTATACGTTAGATCCGACCCTCCTCGTGCGGTGAGCCCAGGGAACACTCTGAATCACGGTATTGTAAATTTCACCTCCAAAGAGGATACCTACTGCAGGTAAACATTATGCGTCCATTAACGATATATATGCACTAGTATTTTTTTTAAATCTCTTGCAAGGTCTGATAATAGGAAAAATGTTTATTCTAGTACAAAGCAGGATAAAAGGGATTATTCGAGAAGTCTTGAAATCCGGACATCTTCTAAAATGTTTATATTATTACTCCTTTCAGAACTATTACTAGAAACGTAAATTTCTACATTTTGATATAGCTTTTTCAGATTAAATTCAACATTTTCTGAATTAAATCCAACAATTTCCAAATTGAATCCAACGGAAGTTAGTGAAAAACGTTGTTTATTTCCACGAAAAATAAAGAGTTACAATGTTATAGTTACAGATAAAGAGTTACAGATGTTGAATCCAACATTTACCAAACTAAATTAAACCTTTCCAAATAGAATTCAGCATTTACAACAATTGAACTGCTTTACAAAATTTAGGAGTGGTCTTGCATCTGGTCGGATTCTTACGTTATTTGATGTGCTGAATCCAAATAAGAGGTTCGTTTTTTTTTGTTTGGCTTGTTTTTTATGATATAGCTAGTTTTCACTTTCCTGTGTAAAAACATTTCAGGATTTTTCATTGAACACAAAATGCCTTCCAAAGTGCTTTACTTACGTGAATTTTTTCACTGATTCCGAATATCACCTCAATTTTTCTATTGCATAAAAACTTGCGAAAAATGTGGGGAGAATTCCAGTTTTAGACGATTTCGAAAGCAGATGAAGCTATTGGAAAGAATCCAAAAAAAAAAAAAAAAAAAAAAATAGAATAAAAAATGTTCAAAAATATCTTTGTCAAAATCTTCCTTGAAACTCTTCCTTGATTATAACATTTTTCATATTTATCCATAGGATTGAAATAAAAATTTCGTTCTTAAGTCCAAAAAATCAAGCTTTCCGAACGAAGGGACAAGATCGTTGGCCAGCGATTTTTGAGCACATTAAATTAGTCAAATTTGCTTAAAAAAATCAGTAAAAATGGCTAAAAACTGTTAAAAATTATCATATTAATATTTTTAGCAGAATAGTAGTCAAAAAGAGTTGATCAATGATGAAGTGGAACAAAAAAAAAAAAAAAAAAAAAAAAAAAATTATATTCAAAATTATGCTGAAAATTGTACTTGAATTTCAATAAAATTTGCTAAAAAATCGAAAAAACTGCAATAAAAGCTATAAACCCGAAGTGTTTTTTGAATCACATAATATTTATTTTGAATGAGTTTTTTGTTCATAAAACTGGCAGTGAACAATATCTTTACATTAAAAGTGCTAAAATATGAAAACAATGTAACATAGGAAAATCTACGAAAATTCGCTCACAGGATCATCTGCATGACTGTAACTTTTCGTCATTTTTTCTGCATATTTCACAAGCTAAGAATAGAAAATTAGGATTGGAAAAATTCTTTTGGATCTCCATCTTGTAGAAGACATTTCTCCGCATATGGGACCAACCGCACGTTTTTGTAGGGCAGAAAATAACGAAGGTGCGATTTATTACAAAATCACGACGCTCAACGAAAACGGGTTCAACCTTAAGTTCATCCTGTCTATTATACTTTGAGAATCAATGCACGCTACGCATTGTATGCTCAGACCAACCAAACATATATCTATCGAGTTGTTACGTAGGCTGCTCAAGTCGATTGGATGAGCAGGATAACAATAGTGAGCTCTGTGTTTTCTGAGGTTTGTTTAAGTAGGTATATGGTGGCCACTTACGGCCTATAGGTTCGAAATGGCTATTTTTGATGTTTGTATCTGCCGTCTTCATGCCACCTGCCGCCCTTGTTGCTCTTGTCTTGTCAATTCATGATTGAGAGGGACCATGGGAGGGAGTCGGAAGTGGGAGGTTAATACACTGATCTTGGACCAGCTTCTTCATTTGATACTATCGAATTTGTATGATTGTGCCATATTTGGTCAAATAAGTGAAAAACCGGTCAATTTCGTGATGAACACCATCCTCCTCCTACCAGCCGCAACTGACTCAACATTGAAAACGAACTTTTTTTTTGTCTTGATCAAATTTTCTTTCAGTTCTTTGAAGGTGTTCAAATTCTGTTAAGGACGAATAAACTGAAGCAAGGTACACATCTTTAAAAAAAATGAATAAAAGCTTATACAATTTATCAATTTGAATTTGAATTGGGAAAATATTTAAATTTAATTTGGAAATCATTGAATTTAGTGTTTTAAACGTTGGTTCAATTTGGAAAATGTTAGATTCAATTTGGAAAACGTTGAGTCATATTTGGAAAATGTTGAAGTTCATTTGGAAATCTACATTTCTCAGACGTTAACTGATCCTAGGTACGAACTGATAAATCAAAACGGTGACAAATGAAAGGATGATTTATCATAAAATTCATTGTAAGGTTCTTGAGCGAATTTTCGTGGAAAATGAACTATTGCAATAGCTCGGAAAATTTTAAAATGACAATTTTCGGAAATTGAAATCCGTTAAAATTCCGTTCTTGCGCCAAAAAATCAAGCTTTTTAATCGAAAGGATTAGATTGTTGGCGAGCACTTTTTGAGCATATTAAGCAGGCCAAATATCAAAAAATGTACAACAAAATATCACTAAAAATGGCCTAAAACGGCTAAAACCCGTTAAATTTATATTTTTTGGTAGAATATTGCTCAAATAAAGTTTATTAACTATAAAATAGAACATTCCAGATTTGATCTACAGAATTATGCTGAAAAATGTACTCAAAATTCATTAAAATTTGCTTTAAAAAAATCGATAAAAACTGAGAAAACGCTGACAATTCAAAACTTCTATTTGAATATGAGATTATTATTAAGAATACATTTTTTGCCATAGCATTAATAGTTAAAAATTTCCTTGCACTCAACAAACTCAAATTTCAAAACAAATTAACATTATACAATACGATTAATTACGAAAATTCGCTCATATGATCACGCTGCATGACTGGAATTCTTTCAAAATTGCACATAATGTTGAATTCTATTTCGATATTAATCATTTCTATATGAAAAATGCTGGATTCTATCTGGGAAATGTTAAATTAATTTGGAAACTGTTGGATTCAATTTAGAAAATGTTGGGTTTAATCTGAACGTTGAATTTAATCAGGAAAAGCTACACATTCGTTCTTAGCAGCTTTATCCCACATCAGCAACAAGTTTTCCGTTACAGTTTGAACCATTTTCATTTTCAAGTTATATAATATTCAAGTGAGTTGAAGGGATGCCTGTCAGTGTATGAATTCAAACGATTGTGAAAAAGCAAGAAATAGTAAGGAACACATTAACGTAGAAACAGATTATTAAATAAGAGAAAGTAAATACTGCTAATATAAATTATGACAACCTGAATGAATAGGACAGAATAATAGTGAATGAAAATGTCTTCGAAATGCCTTGTGTAAATACCGCAAAACTATACGACAACACGGAAGAAGAAGAAGCCACGATTTGTTCCGGTCAAGTTGATTCAAGATAATGTACGAACCCCGATGTTATACAGAAAACTCTCAACAAATTGCAATATTTACCTATTATAGACGATTAAACACTTTGCCCTTTACATTTTTTCACGAAAAATGCGAATAGAAAATAATACGAAAAAATTTATCATTTACTTAGGAAATAATGGTTAAAAAAGAATCTTGGTGGGCACGGAAATAGGCGTTGGAAAAAAACGTAAGTTTGCCAAAACCGCTTGCAAAGGTAGTCATAATTCGTAAATGCTGAACTCAATAGTGAATAACGTTTGAAACATCTAAAAAAGCCATAATTCAACTTGATTGTGTCAAAATTTAAATTATAAACTGGACCTGATATCTTGAGGATGAGAAAAGTTGTAAAATAATTCTTCTTTCTTTCTCACATACCTACTCATCAGTCTGGGCGGCCAAGTTGGATGACTGGGACTTTATATTTAATTTCAACCAATATTAGAGGATCGATTGTCGCACGAACAAGATGAAACCAAAAGAACAATAATGTAACAGTTATGGTAGATAGGTAAGAGAAGAAATACCTACAGATTAGGGGAAAATCATGCAAAAACGAGAGAGTATCTCACATTATGGCGGATTGGAATTTGGACGAATCTGTGACGTACGGTAGAAAGTGGCCTTCCGAACAGAATTTTGCCGAAGGGAAGAACACCGTTGACAGTGGGATAGGACAAAAAACTAGAAACCTAACCTATCCGTAGGTTCCCGTCAGTCCCTCTAAGATAGATTTGTGATATACAATAAGTATTTTAATTCACGTCCCTCCTTTTTTTGGCTTCGTCCATTCAAGTCCAAATCCAGTCAAGTGAAATCCATTAGTTCTATTCCTTTTCCCAACTGCCCCTTGAAAGTATAAATGACCAGGGAACCCGTTAACTGAATACAGATTCTTGGTGTTTCTTTATGTTTTGCGTGCCTACTTTATTTTGTTCAGGCATGCGTATTCTGGATATTTACACGAATCTACGTTTTTGACTATTAGGATTTTCGAAAGCCCGCAAAAACTCTCTATTATTGGCTTTGTAAATTAGGTACCGATTTTTTCATTACCACCTGATATGAATTTCAAAACTCCAATGAGGATTATGGTCCGTACATTTTGATTTTGTATAAGGCGATCATTTACTACAGATGGAAGTCAATATTTATGCTGCGTGAAGAGAGGGAGGCGATGGAAACTTATCCGATAGAGCCAGAAACCAGAATAATGATAAAGCAAGTGATGACAAACAAATCTCTATCAGCGGAACCGACATTGTGGCACCAGTCATTTTTCGGACCGGAGGCTGATGTATCAGTTCACGATTTTCAGACGCCTAAGCGAACGGACAGCGTCAACAGTATATGGATGTTCATCACACAAGAGAAACGCGAAACAAAATGAATAAAAATAGTTGAACATTCAAATAAATTATTGACATGATTAATTGCTATGATTATCCTCCATTTCCGCAACATTGGGGTGATGATGTGAGGTGAGGTGAAAAAGTGAAGCAGTAAACATAGTAATGATTATTTTATTTGAAGTAAACGTCATGCAATAAAAAACTGATCAATCATCTCTTTACGATTTGAGCAAAAAGTTCGTGTTCAACGTCTCGAAGTGTAAATTTATGTACATTTAGGTACATTTACCTCAAAGCCCAAGAATTATCAACCAAAAAGGCACAATATTATAAAAAACGAATTTGAAAAAATAAAAATAATACTATAAGATAAAAAAAGATTCTAAAAAAGTACTCATTCATGCAGCATGACTAATAGAGCGAATTTTGAAAGAAAAGTTGTGGATAGCATTCAATTAGAAACTTAAATTCTGATCATTGAGGCCAAACATGTCCTGAATAAAACTGAGGGGACAGCCGTGTGACGAGATCGCAGACAATTTTAAAACAGCCGAACAGGAAAATTTGGTCAATTATGGGAATTATTCACCTAAAAATCGATTTTTCTCACCTATTCATGAATCTTAGAGATCGGGGAGTGGTCGCAATCGACTCAGCACTGAAAAATACTTCGACTGTGACACCTCACAGCAATATTTAGCATTTTTTGGGCCATTAAATTATCCATTTTTTGGGCCATCTAAATAGCTCATTTTTTTAAATGAAAATTCGCTAAAACAGCAGATTCAGTAACAGATATAGTTGTTTGTATTACAATGTTATTAATAGCATTCAATTTTAGGATGTATGGCTTTCCGGAATTCATAATCATCATTTTCAATTTCAAAGGTCAAAAGGTTGGTTACAGGATGGGTTTTCATGTCCTCATAAAATTGCACGTGGAAACTGATACTGAGATAATTTATGGCAAAAACGTGTTCTCAATAATAATCCTCTATTCAAGTAATGGTTTTGAATTTTCACGGTTTTGCAGTTTTTATCGATTTTCTATCAAATTTTAATGAATTTAAGTACATTTTTTATAGTAAGTAATTTTGTAGGTACTTACATTTTTGGATGTTCTATTTTATGGTTAATAAACTTTATTTGTGCAATAGTCTACCATAGTCTACATTCAACAATTTTTAGCCGTTTTAGAAATTTTTAGTGATTTTTTTAGAACATTTTTTAAAATTTGACCAATTTAATGTGCTCAAAAGTGCTGGTCAACGAACTCATCCTTTCGATTGAAAAGCTTGATTTTTTGGCGCAAGAACCCAATTTTTATCCCAATCCTAAGGAGAGTTATCGTCTGGAATGACACATAAATAAATAAATACGTATATATACACATATGAAAAAGCGCTAAACTGGATTCGAATTGAATGCCTCAAAACGGATTTAAACGAAGAAATCGTTCAAAAATTTTGATTTGAAGATTTTCCAAGCCATTCATTGCAAGAGTTTATTTTCTACGAAATCCCCCCCCCCCCCCCATGTCTGCCCCCCATCGGGATTCTGCCCAGAAATGAAGCAAAATGATTGACTTTATTTATGTATGGACGTTTTGGACCAATACTTGAATAATATAAGTAATGGGCGTTTGTATGTGTGAATGCAACCGCGACCACACAAGCGGCTGGACAGATTCGAATGTGGTTTTTCGCAAAATGATCGGCGAGTTCTTGAGATGGCTTTTAGCCTAATTAAAATCCTCAAAAGCCAACAGTGACATCCTGACTTGGGAAAAGCCGAACTATGTCGTCCGAGTAAACAACACCTAAATAAATTACGGACATTGTTTACTTTCTCTCAGTTGTAGCTGCTTTACAGCTGAAGTTAACTAAGCTGCAACACAATACACATGTAAAAACTATGAAGCTAAAATAATAAATTAAGCTAGTTACGAGTATGTAATTTGCAACGCACGGTAGATTAGCTGTACCCAGTTATCTACAGACCCTGAACATAGACAACAGAAACAGAGACTTAGGATTGTCTTAGATCGGTACCAAATGTTGCGAAGGCTACCTAGACATAACAACCTTCTTCGGAGGTGGACAATTTGTTATTTAAATTCTATCATGTGTATACCAGGAGTTATTTTTTTAGGACGTCTCTCTGAACTTATGTTAATACGCAATGCTTCTCTAACAAGAGGGACGCCTATTGTTGATCCAGGGCGGTGGGGGACAACCCAAGCATAAGAATGAAATAAATACGTAGGAATCCTTTTCATAGACCATTCTAAGACTGAATTCGAGAAAAAAAACATAGGTTTATTTGTGTGTGTGTGACAAATATTGTCGACGCTGCCTAGGCCACAATTCTCAATCAATTTTCGAGATTCTTTCGTTGTTCGATCCCAAGTTTAATTTAGTTGTGCAAAAAACGCGGAAATTTTGAATTCCATAATCGAAGAGGAGTAATTGAGGGGGTAAAGCCGAAAAAACGTGGTTTTTCCGACAAATTTCGTCGACGCCGCTCAGGCTATAAATTCTCAACCGAGTTTCGTGACTCTTATTTATTTCGATTCTAATTTTAGTCTAATTGTGCAAAAAACCTTGGGAATTTGGGATTTGCTCTCGAGGTGGTGGGTGGAGGGGATACCTACCGGTTCTTTCAAACGCTGCCCAAGCTAAAAATCCCGACCGATTTTCGTGAATCTTATTTTGTTCCATTACGAATTCAACTGTTTCGGAAAGTATATCAGGAGTGGTGAATGGAGGGGTAATAGTGATAAATCATGGTGTTTTAATAATACTCGTCTGATTTTTGTGATTCATGTTATGTACAACTATGAATTCAGACTAAAATTGGATCGTAAATCAGGAGTTCCAAATTTCATTATGTAAGGGGGTGAATTGAGGGGGTAATAGTAGTAAATCATAATGGTTTGACTAATAGCGTCAGATTCGTTTCTTTTTTGTTTAACTTTGAATTCGGTCTTGTTATTTGGAAGGTACATGGGGAGTTTCAAATTTCATCATGGAAGGGGGTGAATGGAGTGGGTAAAATGATAAACCAGGATGCTGTAACTATTCTCGTCAGATTTTCGTGATAATTTTCTTGTTCAAATATGAATTAGTCTTGGAAAGTTTCAAGGAGTTTCAAATTTCATACTAAAAGTCTAATGATCAAAATTTACTGTCGGTGGAGGGGGCCAATAGGGAGAAGGGTAATTCTGAGAAGTCATGATATTTTTGTTTTTTTCTCTTATTTCAACTCTAACCAAAACTATATACAATCCATCAATAGGAATCCTTGCAATGCATGCATTGCTCACCAATATACTTTTATAGTGGACCAAGGTGAAAGTCCAAAATCAATGCAGGCAATTGTTTGATGACTTTGCTCCATTTATGGACTGAATTCTTATTAATTTTATCCAACTCATCGAACAAAAAAGTTCCAGTCACGCAGCATGATCGTATGAGCAAATTTTCGTTAAGTATCGTTTTTTATTATTGTTATGAAATTTGAGCACTTCGAGAGCAAAGAAATTGTACTTAATCTCCCAGTTTTATGGGGGGGGGGGGGGGGGGGAACTCGGCGCTCCGCCAGGGAACAAGCTATCTGGACCCCCAGTTACCCCTAAATGTTTCGAATGAAATTAATGAAACACATAATGTGCTTCAGCTCACGTGTTTCTCATAAACCCGTAAAACCCTCATATAAGAATCACTCAGATTTTGCGGTGTATCTCATCACTACTATGCCAAGTTTTTTAAATTTACTTATCACCAGCGTAACGAGTGACCACCAGCTCAATGAAGTCATCAGAAATTCGGTCGTAAATAGCGGTTGTGGTAAACAAAGTAGGAAACTGTAACTAGCAGAAAAATGGAAAACTTACATAACACCAGCAAATTAATCGAAGATACTACACAAGAAGCTGGATTTAATTAATGTTCTCAAGTTCCATTTTATAGCAAATGCCTGTGAGCGATTACTATCTGCATCTCAAAAATATTACGATGGGGCTGAGAAACTATCATTCCAGCTGGCGATATTGCCACTCCAATATAATAGGCCCATCAACCCGACTTCGGTTTAATTCGAGGGTCCAATATTAGCTACAATGACCCAGTTTTCGAAGTTAGAGTTTATAATCTGTCCTAGATTTTATATATTCCAATATAAAGGTTGACAGCTGTGCAGGAAAGGTGCTCCCAAACAACTTGGTTGATTGAAAGACGTTTTAACATCACTGAAGCAAAACTTTGCATCTACCGTATTAGAAATACAAGAAATTTCAGTTTTTTACCAATTGTTAAAACCTTCAATATTTTGAACCTATACGATGTAAACGCCTTTGGTGGAGTTTAGTAGGCGTTACAACAATAAGTAAAGAATTGAACTAACGGAAATGGAAGGAATTGCATATACCTTGTTTACACAGTAACGTAGCCAACGAAAAGTCGTACAGAATAAGCGTGATTCTACAACAGACAGCACTTTGAGGGTTCATCAGGGTGAAATAGCTACAACAGGACCACTGGGCCTATAGATCGTAATGGCGAATGTAAACAATAATGCATTTATTTCCAAAGGACTGTGATGTTTGCGCAAGATTTAATTGTAAACCAGGCTTCCCAAACCCAATTGAAAGTCAATACCTCAACTCTCGCATTTTCCTCCCAAAATAACCCACCTGCACTTCACCCAAAATCAAATTAGCTGACAATGTCCAACGTTTCGGACTGTGAAAAAGCAACAAATGAAAAAAGTTGAACATTTGTTCAAACAAAGCTATTCACAAGTTGTTCTCTTATATATATATATATATATATATATATATATATCACTTGAAGAATGACTCTACAAGAGCTTCACTTGGTCAATCACTCTATGATCACTTGGTAAGAAAAGAAACCAGAAAATAACAATACAAAACTACTTTTAATATTTCGGCTTCTCCCTTTTTCAAAACTGCGAAAGAAAATGATTAATTTGGGCTGTTTGCAACGTTGGCAAGGAATTTCTGTAACTTTGGATATTGCTTCAACGTCCAATATTCGGTCCTGGAGGATCGTAGGAACCTAACACGTTGCTATGGGCTTTTTCCGATTGGTGAAGCAATCTCTTGTTGTCGTTGGGCCTCATTTTCTTAAAGAGTTTAATGCCAAAACAATCATCAAAACTTGAATTATGCGTTATATCATGTCGGCTTACAGGGAGATCATCGTCAGACCGAACCACGGATGCTCGATGGTTGTTCACCCTCAAGTTGAGTGGAGTTTCTGCTTTCCCCACGTAAAAGGCAGGACACTCTTTACAAACCAACTCATACACACACATAGGTGTCTGGCACTATGCTGATCCTTTGCATGTGTATGAGTTGGGATTGTTCGGAGACTTGAAGACTTCCTCCTCAATAAATATAGGGCAAACTTTGCAGTAGCGCTTTTTACATGGGTGCAATCCTTTGTTTGGAGCTGGTTCTGGTCTATCAGATCGCCGGTGTGTTAGGATATCTCCAGGTGAGGATGCCTGACGATAGGTGAGTGTAGATGCTTCAGGAAAGACATTTCTTGTTATGGGGTGAGAGGATAAAATTGGGTGGAGATCCTTCAAAATTTTGTTTAGGCTCTCAATTCCAAAAAAGAATGTAGTTGTCAATTGGACCTTCTCACTTTTATTGCGAATTGCCAATCGATAGCCTACATGAGGGGGGATAATCCTCTTCTTCACTAAATTTGCGGGACATTCAATCCGAAAATTCAAGTTTTGATGATTGTTTTGGCATTAAACTCTTGAAAAAAATGAGGCCCAACGACAACAAGAGATTGCTTTACCAATCGGAAAAAGCCCATAGCAACGTGTTAGGTGCCTACGATCCTCCAGGACTGAATATTAGACGTTGAAGCAATATCCAAAGTTACAAAAATATTCCTTGCCAACGTTGCAAACAGCCCAAATTAATCATTTTCTCTCGCAGTTTTGAAAAAGACAGAAGCTGAAATATTAAAAATAGTTTTGTATTGTTATTTTCTGTTTTCTTTTCTTACCAAGTGATCACACACACACACACACACACACACACACACACACACACACACACACACACACACACACACACACACACACACACACACACGCACAAGCACACACACACACACACACACACACACACACACACACACACACACACACACACACACACACACACACACACACACACACACACACACACACACACACACACACACACACACACACACACACACACACACACACACACACACACACACACATATATATATATATATATATATATATATATATATATATATATACATGTATGTATAGTTTTGATGAAGGATGAAAACACTCGCGTGCAATACTACCTATTTTGAGGTATTACAGATAATTGGAAAATTTAGGAAACATAAATATAACTTACAAAATTGAGAGAATATTTCGCCGTGTCGGCGAATTATTTATGTGTTCCCTAAATTCTCCAACCATCTGTAATACCTCAAAATATATATATATATATATATATATATATATATATATATATATATATATTTGTTTCGCAGACGGTCATCTTTTCATTAAACATTTAATCAATAAACTTTCGAAACGAAATTGAAGCAAAACAACACTAAATAGAAACCAATGAGTTGTGAAATTTGTGCTTGAGACATGGGGATATACGCGTCCACATATTTACTCACACCTAGACCAACACCTTCAATTTTTACAAGACAGTTACTTTCGTGAAGGTTCGAAGCGGATATACTTCAAGTTATTTCCCCAACAACTTTCACGGAGCCTTAACAGAAAACATTACAATAAGCTATTGACAATGAAATGTGACCGTATAACTTCTAAGAGCGTCTTTAAATGTAGTAGTATATACTTGAAGGAGAAATTCCTTTCACAGCAAAAGCCCAACAGCGGGAGTCAGATGGTGCTTTCGCGTTATATAAGCCAATGGTTGGGGAAAACCCATTCATCACTCCCCACCCTACTTTTGATTCGCCGCGCCCTCTCAAAGTTTAGGCCATTAGTTGAATTATTGGTCGATACTCTCAAAGAACCGCGTCCCTGTTATTCATCTTGACCTTCGAAGAGAGTTTTTAAATGCAGGGCACCAGCGAGTTGTGGTTTAATTTTTTCAGTAGTTAAATAATGGGGCACATTAAAGCACCAACCACCAGAAGTTTGAAATAATTAGAGACGACCACGAAATAATAAAGTTCAAAATTTATATTTTCTAACGTGAATAAATGTAGCGTGAATTTAACTTTACATGAATGATGAACTTAATTTTGAAAGTAAACTCTTAAGAAGAGATATGAATCAATCAACTGAGTGCTTGTTGAAATAAATGTTTGTGCCATGAACGGTAGATAATTGAAAGGTATTTCGTGGTGGCCTTCATACCGATTTGTGGATATTTCGTTATAAGTATAACTGACACAGCATGGTAGGCGAGGAGACGAAGCAATGCACCTAATCTCGGAAGTTAGGTGACAAAGTGAGTATTTGGATGAGTGGCCTCAATGGGAAATACCACTCCATCTAAGGGAACAAACAAGGCGATTAGTATCATCAGAAATCATCATATCAAGCTCTGATCCTCCGTTAAGAGAATATCTGATGATATTGCAATGGTTCGTTAACTGTAAAGCTGAAACAGTGAAATTGCAAGTTGAAGTAGCTCAGTATTAAGGAAGTGAGTATCGGACAATGTCCGAGTGTGTTCCAACATTTTTAGAAATGCAAAAGCTTCATATATCTATGAGAGAAATTTAGCACCTATTTGGTGAGCACGACCCCCCGTAGCGCCTACCACACTAATTTTTAATCCAAATAAATCAAGCTATCGATTGTGATTTCGTATTTATTCCTCAAATTCGGATGTAGCAACTCCTAACTCCATAATTGTTAGTTCGTGATTTTAGTTAGACCAAAAAGAAGAAGGGGCGCTTACGGCGAGGGAAAATCTCGATCCTTCACTCACAGACGGACTCTTACTGGGGTGACGTATGCCTCAGAATCTTTGTCAGTTTTACCCATAAGTACCACCGGAAACCCAACACATTACACTTCCTAGTAAATCTCTTAGCAATATTCAACCTAAATAAAAAATAATGATCATGCAAATTATCCGTCATGAATGATGTGAAACACAAGTACATATGTATGGAAATATATAATATAACCCAACCAGAAACAGGATTATGTAATTTATATATCGTTCCTGCAACATAAAAAGCAACAGAGTGGCAGGCAGATAAAAATAAATTAAGAACGGGTGAATTTTATTTATGAAAGCAAACCTCACCCATATGACGGTTTTGCAGGAATTCACATACCTGAAACAAAAAATAAGAAAGTTAAAGTCATCGTTATTTGGTGGATCAACGTTGAGATTAGACTGTAGTTTGAATATGTATGAGACAGAAATTCGTAAATGTGTTCCAATAACAACCCGAAGGTCAAACTACCTGAAATTCATAGTACGAATTAAATCCACCGCGTTTTGTTTTGTTAGGATTGAACGAATGAAATTAAAACTAATTAAAATAGAAATTAATAACAATTAGAATTTTAAATCTCGATCACGAATCTTGATATTTTAATCAAGTACCAAAACCTAACATGAAAACCATTCAATGTAAATTATGACCGAAAAGTAAACGCCAAAAAATTTTGTAATTAATAAAACATTCTTAACTACCTTATTCAAGGATAATACAGAACCGATTGCGATACAAAAGTAGTCCAATTTAACTTTCATCCAAAGATTAACTTTCACAACTCGTTTGAAAATGGGATCAACAAGTGATTTAGTTAACGAGAGGGTAAGTAAACTTTCATGGAGAATACCAGATTGTTCGTCACACGATCGTGTACTTATACTTAAGGAATTTGTTGAAATATTACTTTCTCCAAGTCATGGTTTCAACATATGGCCTAGTCTCCAGCTAGAGTTACGATCCATCGTAGTAATCCATTCGGCTTTGCCTTCTGATGGTAGGTTGCATTTCCAGTAAATAACTCGGAAATGCTTCATAGGCATAATAATATATTTTATTATGTAAATTAATAATATTTATATATTCCGCAGATTAGTTGGTCTAACTTCAGATTCGGACCTAACACGCATCTCCACATCTTCACATCTGGAAGATCAGGTGACCCGATTCCTTCTTTTGTCAAGACTCCGAATCTCCACTTCGTCTCCTACTACGCTCAGGATCTTCACTGAATCAAGTTTATAGACTTTTTCTGTTCGCCATATACTTTCAAGTTAATTTACGTTCAGTTGTTTGTTCCTTTTCGACATAAACCTCCAACAGAACAAGGTATGCGTTTACTTTATTACTAACATTAACTTCCCTGTTGCTATATGAATGTTACCTCATACTACACGCTCCATTATTGACATCCGGGCAGAATTCTAATCCCAATAAATACCTACTCAGTTTTAACACTACCGTCCAAGAATATTCAATTGAGATAGAATCAATAACAATTATTGATTTTCAGTACTCACCGTTGGAATGTAATCCATCCGATATCATCCATTAACAATTCAGTTCTAGGAATGGGGAGGTGAATAGGTCAGGATATTTTCAGAATCGTTATCCACTAAATGTGTCACACATTATTGGAGATGTAAGAAATTAAACACATTAAACAGTTTTCATTGGGCAGCAGTATGCACACGTACCTACATAAACGACTCCAATTTTCCATTTCCAAAACAGGAAATCATTGTTCTATGGGTATAGTAATGTCTATTATTTCAAGAAGCAAACACTCCAATTTCCTATTTATTCCATCCAACTTTCAAGGATATTTTTCCCTACATTTTTAACCCAAGGATCAAACAAAAAAGTAGCCATGACACTGGAGCAGTTCCGAGGTCCTTTCTTAGCAACCTTTCTGCCACAAGGCCATCAATCTCATAGAAACCTCCCAGTACATGTTGGACCAAGAGCTTGTAGTCTGAAAAAAGAAGATTCATCTCTTAAAGGGCTTTTGAGATAAACTAATATTACGTTCTCTGGACGATGGTTGAAGCTTTTACAGAGGATTTCTATCACGACTCGTCTTCTCAAGGCAATAGTGAGATCTGTAGGTTACTTACAGAATCGCTAATGCCGCTGAATATGTCACTCAGTTTTGAAAGCCAACTACTCCGAAATCAATGATAGCTTTTGATACCTTGTACCATTAGACCAACCGACAACACCAATCGACTAATGGAAGTTCCCTTAATTATTTTGGTTTATTATTTTAGAAATGAACCTTTGAAAAAAATAAATAAAAAAAAAAAAAAAAATAAATAAATAAATACAATTAAAAATATAATAAAAAATAAATAAATAATAAAACTCAAAGTTTGTCGGATAACGTTTCAAGATGCGTAGAAGCCAAAAACATATTGGTAATTAAAGAAGTATGCATTACAAGGATTCCCTATGAATGGATTGCATATAATTTTGGTGAGAATTGAAATAAGAGAAAAACACAAGAATATCACGATTTCCCCGGAACCCCCCCCCCCCCCCCCTCTCACCATTTCACGGACGCGATAAGGAGAGCGCCACCGTTCGGTACCGCTCGAGGGTGAGATTCTCTTGAAAGAGTAAGTGGTTGTGAAATCGGAACATAGACAAAGTAGACATGTATATAAATTCCAGCTGATATAATTCCAATGAATTATGACTTTGCCAAATCCAGATTACAATAACTTTTGCCCCGACGTGAATAGTGATACTTTGGTAAGGTGTATTATTTAATCTCATAAATGTTCAGTTGGTGAGTACCTATAGGTATGTAAATGTTGTTATACTTGGATCAGGGGAACTTGTAAAGTGTAGGTGTGTATTAATTAATTGCATTATTTTTCCCTCTGTAGGGCCTCTATCAACGTAGGCGTATTGATGACAAAGTCAGCCTTTCGCCAGACCACCAAAAAATTGTATTAAGCGAATTGTTTACGAAAGTGCGTTACGCTTAGGGGCCCACGAATCTATTTTCTTTTTTAATCAACCGAAGGAGCTGAAAATTGAATGAAGCTCCTTTGGGATATCTAGGATAGTTTTAATGATGTACTATAAACGGGGTTAAATGATTTATTAACATAGCCCAAGCATAGAAGGGCTTTGTAATACAGAAACAATAAATTTTTGTGTAATAATCTGCAGAGTTTTATGTTCCAAATCGTAATGTAACAATGGTGACCATTCGCAACCTCGTTTTCATTATCACCTAACGAGACAACCGCTAAAAATACGATGAAAAATTAACATTATTAAACTGTCGAGGTCACCATGAAATGAAAAGTTGATGAATAGGTACACGCCGAGTGAGTTATGGAGCGCCTTTTCAGTGGGAAGTAATGAGATATGATATCACTGCCGCTTTGCACTACCTAGTCATCCGTAACATCATTTCATAAAGGGCTCAGTAGAATCAACACAGCGGAGGGGGTGGATTGTTTGAAATCAATTCAGTCTTGCTAAATCACTCCTGTCATTGGCAGGGCTCCATTACGCTGAGCGGGTCGTGGCGTTTCATCTGAATTACTGATAATAATCAATGGACGAATGGGAACCGTTTAGGATGGCTAGTTGCCTGTCATTACTGAAGATACCAACGTCGAACAGGACCATGCTTCCAGCTTTGCACACTCCTATCAGTACCTCTGTGGAGTTTCTGTTGACCTACATAGAAACCTTCAACCCAACAAAAAGTAAAATGAGTATCAGGAAACGTAGATCAATAAACGTCAAACAGAAAACAAAACTAACAAAATGTACGTTCCGTACGATCAGCAGCATTTTATTATTATTATTATTAAAAAAGGGCCAGTCATGAGTTTATTAGCGAACTTTTATAATTCTACACTTTCATTTCTAGCCATCTTTTCAAATCCATAACATATAAGCACTTATTTTAAAGCGAAAAAAAGTATGACAAAAGCGTTTTCATTAAATCTCGAAAATGGATTACGTTATTAGATTCAGCGTACAATAAAACTTTGACAATAATACCCCAAAAAGTGTTTTAAAAAGATTCTAACTCACCATTTCAACGATTTTCAAAAACTTCAAAATCAAATTTGCAGTACTTAGATCGCGTTATGACGGATATATACACAAACACATATTATGCAAATAAACAAACCACCAAATGCTTTATAATCTATAATCTTTTTTAGATTGCGATGGAACGGATTTCTATGCAAAAATTGTTTGAAAATCTTCATCAATATTTTTGACACCATTGGAATAGCTTAATTTTATATGCAAATGTTTTCTACGTTGAATACAATATTTTTCTTTCACTACAGCCTTTTTTGTTTTTTGTTATCCTCTACAAAAATTCAAGCGCAGTTTTCCTTTTCATATACATAAATCGGTTTCAACTTTAGCGGTATTATGATTGGAGTAACTAACACGGAATTTTCCATGCCAAAATCCTCCTGAATTAAAGCAATGGAAATACTGAGTAACATATTATGCTGAGTAATGCACAAAAATGTAAGGAGACCCAATCATCCAATACCCATTATATTACACCTTTTTGTAAACGTTTTCTCAACGAGGTCTTCTAGCAGATGGAATAAAATGAAATATGTGAAATTGACCAGTGTTATCCAATCTACTGTCTAGAATATCAAAAAATCAGTATCAAATTCTTACATAAGAGTTTACTGATTTTTTTTAAGTCATTCTTCCGCAAATATCAGTGATGACTTTTTGTATTGGAAAGACCAGATTCGAACATTATTTTTCCACTTCATTTCAAATCGATGGATATTAGAAACACAAAAAGCAATGAAGGCAAAATGGTTCTGAAAATAGACATGAGCGAAGTATATGGGATGTGAGGTCGACATCCTTTATACTCAAGCAATGGCGGAAAGACTTAGGCAACGAGATAAACTGTGGCTGGCGAACGGATTAAAGGCGCTTCCAACCGAACCCCCTTTTAGCCGCAAAATTCCTGAATATCCGCCGATTCACCCCTTGTTTTCATGCACGGTATTTCAGATGGGAGAAAATGGAACCAGAGGGGTGAGCAATCAGATATTATTCCAACAAGCGCATCGGGTAAAAGCTGGGAGGAAACCCTTCCTGTCGTTATTATCTATACGGACTGAACTATTATCCCTTCCGGGAAGCGGACACTATAATGTACTCTGGGAGCTATACCCTCGCAATTCAGACTGGGGCTGGCTCGTTTAGGAGGAATTCGAACGTCGCGAGTCAGACCTCGGACTTGGCGTGAATACACAGCAATATTATAGCTATGTAGGTCATTGGGGATGATGATACGATTATAGTCAGGACCTTTCGAAAGATAACAAAATAACGCTTCAACTTAAACTCAAGCAGAATCCAACATGTGCAGGAATTCTACTACCATACAATTCTACAACTATGGGTTGTAATAAATTTAGTAGTCGGTAAGTAATAACTTAACGGATAATAAAAATGGAGGCCGAGTTATGGTATGGCAAGGAAAAGGGAATGAAAGGATCACATATGAATAAATCATGACTAACATCGCCAATTTTATTTTACTCTATCAATTAATAAAACAGTAGTTAATGAAAAACGTAAGTAGATTTACAACGTTAGATCGTTTTCGACAGTTAGGTCACTAACAAACAATAACTTGTTAGGTGATTGTTTCGTCTGGACAATCAATAACGAAGAAATAGAAAACTTTTTCTACTGTTTTTATTTCCGAGGCTGACAATGCGCAATCATTTTTTTTTTTTTACTTTTCGGACATGGAATTATTATTATTATTATTATTATTTTTTTTTTTTTGTCTTTTAAAATCCACTCGCATTTCATGTATAGATCATTCTAAAAAACTGTCTTCCGTTTCTGTCTGTGTGTCTCTCGTGTGTCCGGGAATCTCGCCCGAATTTAGGGTAGGGGAGAAGACAATAAATTTGATCATCCCATATTAATTTAACATGATCGTTTCATTAGCAGCTGCGCTAATGTGTAATCTTTGTATCGAGCTTATTTTCCACAGTTTTCATCCGATTTTGAAGAGATTATCAGGGAATGTGCTGGTGATGCTATAGACGGCGCCCTAGCAATTTCATTGTTATCGATACATTACTTCACTCTGCGCATGCGCAAGCGTAAATTTTTTCAATAATGATTTTATCTTTTTCTAATTGGCTGATTTCGATTATTTACGCTACATCTTGATTTACTATTTTCTGCAAGGGAATTTGAAAAATAATTTAAAACATTTCAATGATCAACTTATACATTCATGCTTCCGTTACTAGGAAACTATATGCCACACCCAACTTGACAGACGTTTTACAGTTTTGTTATTTTAAAGCTCTGATGCGAAGCGTGACTCTACTTTTGTCGAAATTATGAACTTTGTAAGAGTGCTATTGGTGAAGTTTAGAAGGTGTGAAACACCATCTATTTTTGAAGAAGATCTAGCTGTACGAATTGGAGAAAAATTAATAGACCTCCGTAAAATTTGATTTGTTCATAATTTAAGTTACTATCAGATAGAAACAAAAGAATAGTTGAAAAATTACGAATGTATTTTCTGTCTGATAGTGAATGGGAAAATACAAATCCGAGGTTCGGTGAAGTGATTTGAAGTAAGAATAATATAATAAAACGAACAGGGGAAGATTGAAAATAAACTTATAACAGCGGGGAAAGGATATGAAGTGGAAATTGCCTGACGGCAAAGGTAAATAGAAAGGAAGAGGCAACAATGAAGAATGTTCAGCCACTTGAAAAACCGGACCAAGCAACGGGACTTTATCAACCACAAGAGAAAAAAACTTTTCCTAAATGGATGTGACGATTCCGCATTCTCATATTTTTATCGTTACCACATTTACTATGTAATTGGAATGTATAAATTTGAAAACCATAGGATCGACCATTCTATACAACAGGAATGTTAGTTGAATATGCAACAATCATGAAGGTTAGAAAGTCTAACTCAAGTGATGCCGAATAGGTTGTCCCCGGGTAGTAATGATGGTGTTCATGGTGCGGGTGGCGTCGTAGTCTCAGCAAAGATGATACCGATAATCAACAACACGCGAAACGTTATAATACGTTAACCGTCAACTAAATAAGCTCATTTCATCAAGTTTCATGGATAATTGAGAAGCTCCAGCACCTAGAGACTGAAAAGCTTTCTCCTTTTCAATCAAATGGTGTGATGAAAGGATTCTAACAGAAAAAACATCGCCATTATATACCAGGAAGTAGGTACCTATCAAAGTCGTTCATTCGAAGAGCTTTTGAAACATGGTTTCCAAGCAAGAGGACTAACAAAAGCATCAAGGGACGTCCCGGCTCAGTTCTCAGAAGTGGAAGCCTAAAGACCCTTCACCTGATTGATTAGAATTGGCCCAATGGTAGTAGCCATATTGATGGTTTAGGTAAAAGGTGTGCGTACTGAAGGAAAATTGTTTTATAACGGCCTTCGTCAACCTCATGTAACTAGTGCTTTGGCTTTGAAACGACATCGTTCTCATTTCTGTAATGTAGGACCGTTTGATTCTTCTCCATTAGTAGTAAATCAAATGTGTAAAGTATACATTCTTCTTTGTATTTCCGAGATCGCACTCACGTTTGAAGAATGATTTCACTCGATTTAGAAAATCGCTACACCGGATAAATGGATCAGCTTTGGGGTTTCAACGCAAATGCCCCGTAACAATAGCAGATTGTTTGGGTCTCGTGGAAGTCAAGGTGGGATCACCACTTCACCCACTACAAAGCTTTCATCCTCCAGAATTTTATCTGAAACATGACCCAGACGATAGCAGGGAATCCGAGACGAGACGAGCTGTTACAATGGTGATATACGTAATAAGTAGCCCTTTGACTCAAGACTCGCAATTATATCAGGGAGATTGGATTCAGGCGGAATGAAAAGGGGTCGAGCAGCCTTTGAGGTGGACCTTTTCCAATTACCTGACCTCGTTATCAGAACCTCGCCGCGTTGCTCCAATTTATCAGCAGTGGCTTCTCATGGAAGGAGGAACTCGTCCGGGTAACGAACAATTGCTTCAAACAATTCGGATACATTGAGGAAAATACTTCAACAAGTAGTTCGTTCACACGAGTGACAACAACCGGAACTATTGAAGATATTAGATTTAAATTCATACACGTAGTTAGTACAGTAAACAGTGCAGACGAAAATATTAAGGAACTGGTAGCGTAGGATAATGGAAATGTATAGTAAAAGAATGAAGGAGCATATTTCTCAACAGTTAATGTAATTGATAATTTTATATTGAGAGTCAAGAAGAATTGACGTGCCATCTAGTGAGTTATTTTCACCATTAGACAGCCCTATTGTGTTACAGCCCTATAGTATTACTACACAGCCCTTGTGTAGTAATCACAAGACTGCCCATTTCAATTAGCTTGTTTTCTCTAAGTCACCAACTTATTGAAGTAGTGTCCGAAATTCAGAGAGCTAAGTTCTCTAACAAAGTATTAGGAAGTTTCAGTGAACCAAGAATCAATAAAACATTGTCTGGTCGAGGGTTAAAAAATGTACAGTAAGACGTGGAACACGTTTACCCCTACTAATCAAAACGAACAACAAATTCATTACTTCGAAACACCGGAAAGCAGCGATCGGGTTCAGGAACCGTAAGCATTTAGGAGCTCGTTTTGCGTTATAGTTTGGGTTGAAAAAAAAAAAACGAGTTCCACTATTTGCTTTAAAAGCAGATACTATGTTACATGGATATGTCTTTGATTGGGGATTTCATAACGGTTGTCCTCGAGAGTTGTAAACAAATCCTTTAACTTTAAACAAATCCCTGGGCAGCATCCCGACTAATTCCAACAAAACAACGGTTTACTTATAGAAATGTTGAAAATAACTGTGGAGAGAAGCCACTACAATGAGTTGTTGTTAACAGTCGACTGTTGTCAAGAGGATGAAAATGTTTCCTATGGAGTGGAGTAAATGATGCTATTGCTTTACGTTAAGAATATTGTAACCGGCTTATTAAAATTGTTTATAGTCCAATCAACTTAGTTTAGGAATGTAGCCAGGTACGTAAGGAGGGGGAAATTGGTAGCTTGAGATGTGAACATTTATAACATAAATCAAGCGCTTTCCAACGAGTGGCGAACGATTTCTGTGCGATGAAAACTGCGGAAGTTCCATTCCCCTAGCAACGGGGAGCAGAAGTAGAAACGAAAGAACGGAAAAAATTCTGGCAAGTTGGGTGGGCTCCCTTATTTACAATATACTTCCACGTATTAAAACATGGGCATATAGAATTAATTTGAATGCATGGATGCTCTGCTTCAATGGTATTCAATGCACCTGATGAACCCTTCAAAATGCTCCGTGTTGACGTTTGGCCGCGAGATTTGGGAGAGCTTCTTGATCCACAGTTTACACATATCTGCCATCTCTTCAAGAGCAATGAGAGTTTTGGGCTTTGAGAAGAGAAATACGAGAGAGTTCAACCATGTGCCAGCGATTACTATTCTGTATAGATCACTTTTGCTCCCAATCTTGGAGTACGCTTCGATTGTTTGGAGTCCACATTAAAGTGCCTCATTCACCCAATCGAGAGAGTACATCGTACTTCCCTGCTCTTTATTTTATGTAAGCAATAGGAATCCCGCATGATTTGGTGGATTTTCAACAAGGAATGTAGAATGAAGAGTCCTATAACTCTTCGCAGTTTGGCCAATGTTGCATATCTGCGGAGGATGGTCTTGGGAGTGATTTAATTGCCTTCACTGCTCGCATTTGTCAACTTTGCAGTCAGTCAAACAGAATCGGGTTCGAGGCACCTCTTTTGGATAACCTTTTTTTTAAAAGGAACGACCTTTGTGCGAAAAGCCTCGAATCACGCCAACAATTTATGCTCAGACTTAGATATTTTGCACCAGTAAGCGCGATAACTTGTAAAATGATGTCCAATATTGTTGAAGAGTGACATCTTTTGTAATTATTTATACCTAACATGCCTCTTTATTACTTCATTCATTCTCTTACCCTCGTGTAATGTATTCTGTTCTCTTTCTAATTTCATTATTCTTCTATTATATTATAATCCTCTTGTACTTTGTTAGCCCATATTGTAAATATATGAATTACTTCGTCAAAATGCAACAGAATTACTGAAAGCATTCTACATATTAATCACTGTATTGCCCAAACCTAAGGTAGTACCGATAGTAAAACGACGATGCAAACTAAAGAGAAATATAGAGGAGCTATGCTTAAAATATCATCAGAATTAGAGAAATACAGATCTTATATTTCACGCTAAAAATTAATGTAAAGAGGAATTAGAACAAGTGGGCACATTGAGGGCTCAATTCTGGTTTTTCGGCAGATTCGCATGTCCTTGAAACGTGGACAAACAAATTTTGAGAGGGTAAACAGATTATTTCCAACGATAGAATTGCCTTTTATTCATTCATGAAGAGATAACGTTTATGAATGAATAATGGCATTTCCGCTATGGTGATAATTGGTCACGCCGTTTTTATGTTTTGAAACAATACTCACCAATAATAGAACAAATATCCTCCGGAAGTTTTCATTGCCGGTCCTTCATTAAAATAAACCACAAAATATCTTCCTTTTCGTCAATTTATCCAATTTTGTTACCACTTGTTGTTATCACCTATTTAAATTATTTATTTTCATATGTTGGTTTGTTCTAATCACTGTTTTCATATATGCTGTGGTTCGGCACAGCTCGATCTGGAGATAGGATACGATCCGTCATCCCCATTAGATCCGCTTGTCCCCTTCTTCGTTACCACATTCTAATTTATTATCATTAATTTTTATTGTTACTATTATTAACATTTATACTAAAATAATACCTTATTTATCTTCAACGGAAATGGACATTAAAGTGTGATTTGTGATGTGATCTCAAATTGTTCTGGAACATTCTACCATCCTTCTGCGCAGGCCCTTCGCGCATCGTCCGGCCATCGCTATTATCAAATGAATTCTCGCCACAGTTACAACTACCTATTGCCTTTTACATTTTATATCGCTTTCCATCAAGTATTTTGACAACAATCCTCAGTTTTTCCTTTTATTTATCGTCTGTCGTTCATTTGACGTAAGAGTGAACCGGAATTTGGTGTCAGTATCGCGATCATCCGTTTCCTGGAGTTTCCATATACTCTACGTTGGGAACTGTACCGCATTGCCTGACCTACCTCAACCACGGCCAACCGACCGTAGAGGATTTACTGCGAGTACGAATCAGCATTCGGACAGACGACAGTTGAACGAAGGAAGGATATTTGTCAGAGGTAAAACCAGCAGACGACCAGGTAACGCCCGTTGCGAGGTAAATTCATTCAAATACCTACCATATCTGATCTTTTACCCTACCTCCAACTTGTTCATACTTACCAGCCACGTCACTGCCTTTGGTGCCCATTGCGAATACGTGATTCTCCGACCTACCAAAACCTACTTATCTTCCTGTCAGGATCTCATCGTTCTATCATCGAATCCTACGACCTGTTTAAAATAGAAAGCGATACGACCTGTTACTAGTTGTAGCTAATATTACATACATTTTGCTTGCAACATATCTTCCGTTTCAGTGGCCACTTAGGTACCTAGGCAAACCATAGAAAGTGTATACACCTGTCTTTTCGTTACAAGTATATATTTTGCATATTATCTGCACTAATTTAGATCTATCTTTTTATCATTCTACCAGCATCCAAATATCTTTTTCTCCCGTTTAGAAGGGAATGGTCCTTCGAGTAGAAAAATCCATCATCCATTCTTTTACTTCTGGAATTCGGTAATTGGTGCTCACACACCCCACTGATTCCAAACAATAATTATGAAAAACATTTAAACAAAACAGTGTTTACTAAACATCCAACTATGTACCTACTTGTTTCATGGAATAAGACATCGCTTCCCTTAGAACGTAAGGCGACTTCACGATTTCCCATTCTTGATGAAATCGTTCTTACGGGCGTGTATGTGAGTTTTCGCGGCCTCAGCCGAACAGTGAGCGCAGCCATTATGGTAATGTTACTACCCTTGATATCACTTCTGGGACCCATTTAAGGCTTTCCCGAATCGGTTTCTTTTTCTTTTCTTTTTTTTAGATTTACACCGCTTTCCACTGCTTTTTACCCTTTGTTCCCGCTTGTAGGGTCACGTAATTCAGTTGCTTTTCGGTCGTCGAGATTTATAGGAGCTAGTTCCAAGGAAATCCTTCAACAGTCTCACGTGACGGTAAATTTTGGCGAAAAAACTCCGTACCTCACTCTTCTACAAAGTAACAAGTCAGTAAACAACAAGTCAGGAAGGAAATAGGCATTCGTATCTATCCATATCATACTGGTATTAAGTATGTGTAACACATGTCATGAGACGGTAATATTTATATGGAAAGAATAACAAATGTCTACATAAGATGAGATACCACAACGCTGATTTTGAGAGAATTAATTTTACGATTTAGTTGAGTATTCTAGGGATCCGTAACAAACTTGGGTGAAGGGGCATAGGAAGTGCGCAGGGCTCACAACTCAGAGTTACGTGGACTGGAGACCACCCTCTGCTATCACATTTTCCCCCAGAATATGTTGATATTATCATACGAGTATTTTCAGTGTGAAATGTGCGATACCATATGTAACGATTAGTGTTTATAGTAGAGAGGGAAACGAAATATCAGGTTTTCAGTACATTTTTTAAAGAGTATAAATTATATCGACCATATACACAAGTTCCAACTTTCTAGGTTACTGTTTGACGAATCGGATCAATACATTCATTTATACAGCCCGCCAAAAACTAAGTTGATATAAAGGATAATCCAAATTGAGGATACTGTTGAGGCTCTTGTGGAATACCCTGACAGTTATGATCGATGCTTGATTATCGGCAACACTCCACAAACCCATCTCACCCAAGCACTAAGTAAGACGAATGCGGTTTAAACGCCAACTTCCCATTTTCTGAAGCAATTAACGTCATCTCCCCACTCGCTTTAGAAAAGCACCTCCTTCGTGACCCGGATCCCATTCAAAAACTGTTTGGTCTTTGGGAAAGGAAACTCCAAGCCACAAGTAGGGTTCCTGGGAAGTCGCTCTTCATCGAAAGCGCAGCTACCGCCAGAAGTTTGGTATTAACTTCGCACGACACTCGAGCGAAGCTCCAACCTTCCCTTCCTCTTCCATCATAATAAAGCTTTCATTAAGACTGCAAAAAGTAATAGCGGGAAAAGGGGGAGAGTGGAGAGAAGAAGCAGTTTTCAAAAGTTTCCTTGTGAAGGGTTCTTGCAAGGATTTGTCCTCGCCTGTCTCGGTTGATGGATTTATGTCCTACTGCTCCCCATCTTCACCACCCACAGTCCAAACAGCCGACTGCGCCTCGTTCTCTACTTCATCTTTCCTTTCTTCCTTGCCTCTTCTCTCGAACTTATTGCTCCGCTGAAATATCTCCCTAATAAAGAGGGGAAGCCTCGAGAAGTATACTCGTAGGGAGGCAGGAGCGGTTAGGCACTCAGGCAGCAACAACCTACATACAGAAAGAAAAGATCCTTTCATTCCAGTTTTTTTTTTTTAAAGGAGGTTTTTTTATTTATTTATTTTTTTTTACGACTAGTATATAGGAATATGTGGCAGGAGTTCAAAGCGAGCTTAATTTACACACTAGACTGTCAATACGTCTTTGACTGGATACGGTAAGCCTGATGTAAAAACTGATAACATCTAAAAGACAGGAACTGAGTAAAGGGGAAACGTAGGCGCATTTGATGAAATATATGTCATGGAAAATCCCATACAGATCACCATTTTCAGAAAATAGAAATTGTGCAGTGGCTCTTCTGTTCAGAGACCATTCATGAGGATCTTTTGACATGGATGTGTCTTTTAGCTTGGGGTATTAAAAGAAATTGTGAATTTTTTTAGCGCGAAAAAGTGTACAGGAAGCTTTATTTTCTATTGATTTTCACAAACGACCAATGCGCTACTAGTGAAGAGTTGTTTTCATAACAGGAAAAATCGTTTGCCTCTTTTTGGAATGCTCTCATTTTATCATAACATCTCTTGATCCCTAAGCCATTCTAGTGTCAAGGAAAGGTGATTTATTACGGTAAGTTATAAACTAATATTGCCAAGTAACCATAAAGAACTAATAATGAGAATAAAGGAACTGCATGGTAGGTACTATTGAATACTAGGTACTTGTAAAGTAGGTTACTAGACGATGCATAGACCTCTGATTACCTCCGTTGGTAATTGGAAAAATAAGATACCCATAAGAGAGAAATTACAAAATTCATTTCTGCTTTGATTTTTGGAATCTACGCACCTTGACATATAAACCAATAAATTTTGAGGAGGATTAAGAAAATCTTTTCTCCAAGAATACAAAACCTAAAACTAACGAACAGTATACGTCTCACATCACTAACGTTGACAACGAAAAGTTATTTTTTGGAGTGCATAAACATTTCCGACCAAAGTAGTTATTTATCAGTTAATAATTCATGAATGAACTAATGTTGTTCACAATCTTATTGACGACAGCTTATCCACGTCAACCCTTAAGTCCTGAAAACCAGAAAGTTCTGGGATGTGTTGAAGGTAAAAGTTTGGAATCCATGAAAACGTAACACATCTAATTTGCGGAAGGACTTAAATAAATGATTTCATCATTCAGTTAAATAGGTTCATTATAGAAAATTGAAGGCAGTCTCAAAATCTTTCTATTTAAAACAGAACACAAAAGTTATCAATTCACAGGATATTTTCTTTATAAATCCAAAATATTTCTACGAGTATGAACATAGTGGCATCGGATAATGAACGACATTTTATCCATTCCTACTTCTGGTGCAAGTTTGGTGTTGCTTCAACTCAGTAACAATATTATTACCAATACTGTGCCGATCAATCAATCAGTACTGATCCGCACTAATAAAATAGATAAAACAAGTTGTATATCAGAGTATTATTTAGAATGATTTAACTTCGACAAGTGATAGAATCACAAAATTTTTCTAACCATACTTTTGTATTAAAGACCTGATAAAGACTAAAACCAAATGGTTCAAAATAACTCGTTGGATCTCGGAGCTTCATGAGAAGGAAGAATCGGGAAAGCTCGAAGCTCCGACGATGAGGAAAATCACAATGACAAATTATTCGTTCAATTCGGGCATTTTAAAGCGATGTCACGATTAGTTCTCGATCCAGAGAACAGTTCATTGAATGAAGCGTTTTGAAGAAATTACTTTTGAATTCATTGGACCCAAATGAACCAACCATTCAATATACCAGGAGCTTTTGAGTGCAAGCTGGCAATAGAAGTTCATTCCACCGTCTTGAAGCGTCTCCAAGCTTGATCGTAATTACGAGATGCCTTCAGCCCAGCTACCCATTCCGTTTCTCATTACAGAAGCCCTCTAGCTGAGGGGAAATTGATTCGAAACAAGCTAATAAGACTAAGTGGGGAAGGCAGTCAGTCGAGTTCCGTATTAGAGATAAACTGAAATACTTCTCGTTATCAACTTTGGGAGAGTACGGTCTTTTTCTCAAGCTAGATCAGTAGGTCCCTATTTTCTTATCGGGAAGGCCAATGACGAAATTGTCAACTTGTCTTTAGGTTACATTGGCTCTTTTTCAAAACTATACGGTACTGAAAAAGCACAAGACTGAACCGGAGCATTTTCATTGATAAAACTGAATCCCTATGTTCATTCAACAACCAGCGACGGTCCAATAATAAAAATCTTTGTGCTCTCTGAGCATTTTGCGAAAAACCGAATGAAAATTAATTTAGCCGTTTAAGCTTGTATGCGTCATCCTTACGCACACATTCATACGAACAACGATCAATGTTAGTGTAGAAGATATATAGATGGAATGATCAACAAAACATTTTAAAAGTAAAACGATTTCTGATCACTATATAAAGAAAACTATTATTTTTGGCTAATGAAACAGGACTGTTCTTTAAAAGCCTGATGGCACCTTCCAATAAGGCGCTTTCGAACCGTCAGCCCTCAGGACTCAATTTATCCGACCATTCCACAAAGAAGTAACACCGGGCGACAGCATCGAACGCTGCCAGTGTCAAGAAAAATATTGATTGCGGGGGGGGGGGGGGGGGGGGGAGACAGAGAGAGAGAGGGGAGGAAGAGAGAGAGATAGTGAGAGGGGGTGAGGAAGGGAGAGAGAGAGAGAGTGAGAGAGAGCAGTGATATAGGCAGTATAGTTTCCTTACTCTTTGTAACATGGGTACAGAATTAGGTAAATGATTATAAAAGGCTGCAAATTAGTACACAAAGGTTTATCATTCCTGTATCTGATAGTGATTCTACGCAGATCATTGATTGGTCTTTAAATAATAAACCACTTTGAGCACAATACTAATTTTTTCTCGATCTAAGTAGGTTATGGTTGATGAAATGTTTGAAATATTCGGATATAAAATAGTGTCAAAAATCGTGTTACCATTTTTTAAGGCATTTAATATAGCAAATGAAAGCACTTTACCGTGTCCGTGTGTTCATTCATTCTGTTGTGAGGTTTTATTTTTTGGCGAAGGGGCAGGTTCTTTCAATAACCAATCTAAGAAGAGATCACCGCCGGAAGTGATAAATATACAAATATTAAACACGCATTTCCCGATACTTTTTTCGCGATCCGATCGCGCCGTCGTCTTCCTCGTTCAAAAACCTACGAAACCGGTATTTTTCCGGAATTGTCGACGGCCGTTTAGAGGGGTAGAGGATGCGGGGAAGTCCAAAAAGCGCACATTAATTCTTACTTCGACCCCCCTCCCGCCCTACGGCCCATGGTTCGGGTGGGATTAGAAAATTTTAAATTTGCTCGCTCCCCCTATCGGAAAATCCCAAGAAGATCCCCCACTCGTACACTCCCCCCACTCAGCCGTTTGGCCGTGCATAGACACGACAGACAGACAGACAAACAGACAGACGGAGTTTCATTCTTATTAATAACTAGCCGCTCCGGCTCGCTACGCTCGCCTCCACGTCCAGCCGGGGGGCAAGCCCCCCGGACCCCCCATTAAGTTGCTCGCTTCGCTCGCAACGTGTGGCATGTAGGGAATATTGCTCGCTTCGCTCGCAAAGTCTGGCATGTAGGATATGTTGCTCGCTTCGCTCGCAAAGTCTGGCATGTAGAAAATGTTGCTCGCTTCGCTCGCAAAGTATGGCATTTAGGGGATGTTGCTCGGTTCGCTCGCAAACGGTAGATCTCTAAGGGTAGGTTTAACTTCTGTAGGGGATGCGGCTCGCTTCGCTCGCTTGAGGAAGTTATACTGCCCACCCAACTTGGCAGACGTTTTTTTCAGTTGGAAATTATTACAAACAAATTAAATCTTATAAAACTACGTGGAACCACGAAAAGTTTATTCGGGGATGTTGCTCGCTTCGCTCGCAAGGTATACCTGTATATGTGTAGGACAAAGTCCATATTTATTATTTGAAATGGCTCTCGCTTCTGCTCGCAATTTAGGTACCTATGTAGGCATACCTGCTCGCCTCGCAACGTTGTGACATCGAACCCTTCACGTCAATTCTTGAGCCTTCTCTCGTCCACGGCAGAATCATTTTAATCGCTTTGCTCGCTTCTGCTCACAATTTGACCGAGTTCTCGTCACTTTTTTCGATATCCGATTTCGGATTCAGATTCGGCGGACCCAAAGCTGTATTTCGCTCGCGAAAACCGTTCCGAAAAACGTACCTTTATGGGGTATATTTTAATCGGCAAAAACCAAGTTTTTCGGCGGACTTTTCGAGAAAACGGGTCCGTACTCTCGCATTTTTTTGACGCATTTCCCGATACTTTTTTCACGATCCGATCGCGCCGTCGTCTTTCTCGTTCAAAAACCTACGAAACCGGTATTTTTCCGGAATTTTCGACGGCCGTTTAGAGGGGTAGGGGAAACGGGGAAGTCCAAAAAGCGCACATTAACCGGAACTTCGACCCCCCTCCCGCCCTACGGCCCATGGTTCGGGTGGGATTAGACAATTTTAAATTCGCTCGTTCCACCTTTCGGAAAATCTCAAGAAGATCCCCCCACTCGTACACTCCCCCCACTCAGCCGTTTGGCCGTGCATAGACACGACAGACAGACAAACAGACAGACGGAGTTTCATTCATTTATGTATAACAAACTCCAGAATGGCTCAAAACGGATAGTTAAGAAAAGAATTTTTTAAAGCTATTGCAAAAAAGAGAAATAATATTACGAATGAAGCGTAATAATGAAGCGCTGATCACTAGTGTCGCTCATCTACTCAACTCAATCCACTGAAAATTTTTCCTGAAAATCCGTGAGTTCGTTTCACAGAGTAAACGTATCTCGGATGGTCACCATCTATTTCGCAGAACCGGGTTGACCCACATGGCCCAGTGACCTTGTTCAGCTCTTTCCTTTTAATATCCATTCCTTCTCTCAGGAGTAAGGGAACTTATGTGTTCGCTCAGAGTGAAAAAAAAGTCTCCAGTTCCGTCGAGCTAACGCCAACTTTTTCGGGGTCACCCACACTCTTTTGAATAAGAGCTCTAATAAACGGGCTCCCATGGCATAAAGCCTATATGTCATTGCCAGAACCCACCACCCCGCGATGCTCCCCCAGCGGTCCCAATACTCCTCACAAACTGGCTGCCTAGCTTTCCTTGACCGAAGCTTTATCGCCGCCGTTTAGTGAAAAGAAGGGAATTGTTTCGCCTGCTCTCGTTCGAGTCCTCACAAAGGAACATATTTTCCGATCAATACTTTTATATTGCGAAGAATGTTATTATAATGTAACTCCGCGATGAATGACATGCAAAAAACATATTGGGGTGCAGCTTGAAATATAGCTTAATAACAGTCCATAGGAATAATTAAAGAACTACTTATCACATTGAATTTATCTACTAGAAATGGGGTTTGTCTTGTGTTATGACGTCAGAGGGAAAGAGGGAAACCCTGATGTTTCAAAACATAAGACACAACTAAAATGATGATTTCAGATGTATACATTGAAAATTTTTACAATTATAATTTCCATAAAGATATATATATATATATATATATATATATATATATATATATATATATATATATATATATATATATATATAGGGTGCCCCATGGAAATGTTACATTCCCCTTCATTTCCCAAAAGTTCAGTGTAAAACATCTGTTGCGAGGCTTCACACAACTTTCCTTACTTGTATTCACTCCTATACAGTATATTTCTGGACATATGTGTGAAATGGGTATAATTTTCATCTATAGATGAATCTGGAGAAACTGGTAGGGTACAATCAACAGCCTAACCCACAAACTCCCAGAAAATGTACCTAATCAAAATCTGATGAAAACTAGACCTTGTTCTCGGAGTACATTTTCGCGCATACGCAGGAGCTAATGATGATGCAATCAGGTTGAAATTGACATAAACCATTATCCCCCAACTATGCACCAAAGTTGAGCGGGATTGGACGACTAGGGCGTTAAAAAACGACGCTTGAAGGAATTTACGTTTGCGAAAGCGCAAAATGAAGCAATGATTTGAGAAGTATGGAATTAATAGTGGACCACTTTCAGCCTAACCCGCACATTCCCTGAACATTTCATCAAAATCAGATGATAACCGTTGAAATTAGGCTCGCTTAAAAAGGAATACATATTCGCTCATGCGAAATAGCTACTAATGATAGGATTATGTTGAAATTGCTAGAGAATACTCAAATTAACCCCTTTCACCTATCCTCCAAATTTAGAGCTTGAGCTATCCAAGATATTGCCTACGATAAATCGGTATCCCCCCCCCCCCCCCCCCCCCCCCCGCCCAAGAGACCAAATACTTCGAGCAACATCGGAATTACCCCCTCCATTTCCCCCACAAAGTTGGTAAATTTGAAAGTTCCAAAGTTTGTAGAATAACTGGGCTGAAATCTGGCTTGAACAATAAATCATTCACGGAAATCAGATGGGAATAGTGAAAACAATGATTTATTACTATTACCCCCTCCTTATTACTATCACGTGCCAAAAATTGTTCCTATTAGAATTTTCAAGGTTTCAAACTGGCTTAATGCAGCTAGTGATTAGCGTTTATAACAGTATTTATACAGGTACATTAGGTATTGATAGATACGAAAATTTTCTCTCTTGTTCAACTGGAACTGGCAATCTGGAACTGGTAATTCTAGCCAGGCAAAAAACAGTTCATAGTTGGCTTTACTGCACTTGATATTTACTTCCCAAAAATAGCACCATCTTTAATCTATGTGCATCCTTATAGGATAAAGCTTTTTTGGGAAGAAGCGGAAAACAAAGAAAGGTTTGCTAATAGGAACACAAGCCTTCACACAGCGTCAGAGTTTTTGAAAAAGGATAGGTACACGGTTAGTTCGTGGTTTGACAGGTTGGTAGCGCTAGCGAAGCGGCCTGCGTGGTGTAACTCCAGACGCTCCCTAAATAATGTACTGAAAACGTTAAAACATTACTACAGTCAACTAGAGTAATTTATTCCTAATCTGCTTCATTAACGTTGTTAATCGTTATACAATACATACCTATACAACCTTCAGGCATTACTTCGTCAGATTCATAAACTTGTGAAATGGAAGGGTTTTGTTTGTTTGTGATTGATAGATTTCAAAGACTCGAGTGAGGCCACCTCGATAACTCATCATCATCATCATTCATCGCTCTTCCAATGGCTGAGCAATGTTAACATGAGCAAGAATCCTATAATAGGCACGAATATTATGGATATACATTAATAAACTCCGACGATAGAACAAGGTGATGTAACTACAATAGATTTTATTTCTCACGAAATCGAGACTATTATAACTTTTCTCACTTATAGATGCACTAGGGAAGCGTGAGTAGGTGATTTATTTTATTTGATTTTAAATATTGCTACTGTGTACTCTACATAGATACAATATGAAAAACGCGTTGAACTCAAGGAAACTTTAAAGAATGCCTCAAAACTAAGATCATTTGGAAAATGTCATTCTTGAATTGTTTGACCCAATGCGATAGTTTTGATTTCGATTTACGAAAATTCGCTGGTAATTGTTGTGATATAATTTAGAAGTGTCAAAGCACCTTCGTAAACAACACTAGCCGGAAAGGGTGGATCATAAACGTTCAGATAGTGACTGTATACCTCAATAATTACGTTTATGCCCATGGAAATATTGAAGCTAATGATAGATCGGTAATTAGTATTTCCAAAACCCAAACTTGTTTTAGTTTATTTCATTACATACAGGTGAAACGAACAAACAATTTTTCTAGAACTTAGAAACCAAACAATCATGAAAGTGTTGAGTTTTTGCTGAGTATTGTCGGTATCTGAAAATAGCAGATGATGACAGCTGCTGAACTTATTGTGTTCTTGTTCGATATACCGGTGGCAGTGGTCTTGACCGGTGGTTACTTTCCTTGTTTGCTGTCAAGGCCGTTCAATGTCACCTCCACACTCAACTATAGATAAAAGGTTAATAAAAGGGTCCATCCAGGCTCAAGACCTATATATGTCACTGCCAGCTTCGACCCTACTTCTTTTAAGGTGAGAGGCCTCTTTTACCGGCCGTTGGTTTATTGCCGCCGACGAGATACGAGCCTAAAAGAGATCACTCGGAGGCTCTACATCCGCATTGTTCACTTTGCTCAAGATTCAGAACATTCTTTTTCTTCTTGCTAGTACACTAGATAGATAGACGGTACATAGATATTTTGTTTAAATTATATGAACGTTAAAAGGAGTTAAACCAACGAAAAAACAGAAAAAAAACAAGAACTTCAAATAAATAAAATTAGCTCCGCTGAGATGATAAATGATCATTGCTTTCATATAAAATACCTACATATAATAAATGATTAGCTCATTCTCCTCACGTACCTTTGTGAGTTATGAGTAAGATAGCGTACATTGATAATTTTATAAAACCCACATAAATGACTACTTTAATGTAACCCCTATATTTTTCATCGCACAAGAATCGTTCATTGGTCGTTGGAAAGCTCTCGATTTATTCAACTACATTATGTTAACCACTACGCAGTGCGTAGCCAACAATCAGGTAAGAGCGTGGTTGTGTGAATAATATGTCCACTATTTTATTGTTTTTATGTTATTTAACAAGTCCAATTATCCCTTAATATCCACTATTGCGACATTAGGAGACGAATTATTGATGGAATCTACCATGATCAGCTGAGTGAGCTAAATAAGCTAAATTCATCAAATACTTTAGGACGCATCGCCCTCTCCTTTCGATAACAATATATATATATATATATATATATATATATATATATATATATATATATATATATATATATATATATATATATATATATATATATATATATATATATATATATATTGCCCCCCTCCTATATACCTTTCAAGGAGGGTATGTTATTCTTTGGCCGAAAAGGCCCGCAACAAAAAACGGACGTACTTACAAAACTGTATATTGTAAGTGCCTCCATGCTATCATTCCTCAAATCGAGCAAACAACATTTTCCAAGTCAGTGAAACAGAAGTCCGGGAGGTCTGTCTCTTGGTGAATATGGTGATAACGGTTACAGCATGTATTGCACGATAAAAGGAATTGGACGACATCCTCGCAGCCTGCAGATAGCTTTGAATACCCCTAGTGCATTCTGTGTTGTTACGTCTTTCAACGAATTTTTATAGACACTGAAGCTATTGCTATTGCAATGGCTCCAACAATTTTAAAATCAAAATTGTCAAGGTTGTTGGATATCCAAACTCCAACAGCGTGTATTCAATGCCGCACAAGGCTTAGAACTCCAAGTTAGCATATGATGGGTCAACCAGCAAGCCCCAAGAACTAGTAGTACCTAAAAACCCTTTGACCTATATCTGGAAAATTGATGACAAATCCTTTCGCCCGACCATCACAACCTACTGGGCTACATTAATGTAATATTGGATTCTATGAGCAAAAAAGAAACATAGTATCAAATCAATAGGTACACTTGGTTTGATAATTATTGAAGACTAGTGATCTGCGGAGAAGGGCTATATTATACAGAAATAATAAATCCGTTTGTAATAATTTGCAGTGTTTCAATACCATTTTGGTCCTCGAGACCCATTAGTCAACACCTGCGTATGCGGGAAAACCCTTTTTTTACCCAGATAAAATAGTGCCCAAAAGGATCCTGAGGCCATAAAGAAGGTAAGTTCTGAGAAGGAGGCGATTTCCCCGTTATCTCTTTCAGTCATGATGACAAATCAGGAACAGTAAATCCTGACCCAAATGCTGGATCTCGTCTCTTCGAAAATCCTTATTGAGTGCGAACCACTTTATACTTCCACGGTATTAGAATAGAAACGAGCCAGACCCTCCGTTTATGTAATTGATTTATCCTTTAACCTATCATCACTGGCGCAGTCTATGACAACGTGAAGAAACCAGGACCTTTTTGAGGGAATATCAAAAGGACCCGGACTCCACCAGACCCTACTACCCACGAAGAAGGTACCAAACAGGCACGCAGAAGGCATCAACAGGACCCGGCGGACAAATTTCAACAGAGAAGACTCCTCACGTTGGCAGATGACGGCTCCAGCGTGAGTAAACCCAAATCAATTAACATATTAACATTTTCCCCGAATTTGGAAGAAGAAAAAGCATATTTCTTTTCCCCAACTAGTGAAAAGCACATTCACTCTCCCAAATTTCACCGTCACAAAACCCCATTCGAAACATTTCGAATCAACCTTTTCAAATCGTTCGAGAACGAACGTATCTCAAACAATAAGTCGCGAAGACTATAACATTTTATCGTCAACTTGAAGGCATATCCTTGTTGTCACCTCGTCACCTGACCCGCACGCAGACCGCTCTTGCTATCTGCACGTACACCCGCTTGCCTTATCAAGCCCTTTAAAAATCCTCCGTAATCTCTACCAAGAATTCCCGGCTGGAAGAAGACGCTCTCGGATCTCTTACGACCGTGACCTTCAGTTTACAAATAAGACATCTAATTTTAATTTTTCATTGTCTCATTTGCATGATTAAATAATGAATATTATTATAATTTTTGTATTACAGCTACAAACTAATCAATAACTGAAACCCATTCGAGTCGATTTATAAGACGAAATTTTCGTCTGAAAAGATAAATCAAAATTCCAAAACACAACAAAAAATTCCCTCACGCCAGCTTCCCCTGGCTTGATCTAACACTCTTTCCTAGAAATTTTCAAACGATACCCGAAATGGACGGAACTTCAAGAACCCAAAACGTTCAAATTCAACCGACTGACTATGTAGGAATTATTAACCACCAGACGGAACAGATAGGCCAACTGACCGCCCTAATACAGAATTTACTTGTAAACCAGGTGATTTCGCCTAGGGAACAGAGACCCACTAACAATGACTTACCCACTTTGAAAAAGGAACATTTGGACCTGATCCCGACCTTTAAAGGCTCCCCTGAAACACTAAATCATTTCTTGGAAATTACCCAACAAATCCACAATAAATTTTTCAACAACAATGACCCTCTAGACTTTCAAAATGTAATGATCATCAACGCAATTAAAGCTAAAATCGTATCCCCCGCCTCGGAACAGATTTTTTCGGCCAATCTCACAACCTATGAACAAATCAGGCAGGCCCTAATTGAGACCTACACGGATCGTAGAGACGACGTTACCCTATTAATTGAGTTAGTCACGTCAAAACAGAATGAAGGAGAATCACCCTTCAAATTCCATGATAAAATAACTAAAACCCTAAATCTCCTAATCGCTTACCTCCAAACTCACGATGTCCCAAATCACGAAATTTTGATCATGAATTATAAGAAAGTAGCACTTCGCTGTTTCTTACTACAATTGAAAGAACCCCTTGGCAGCATCTTGAGAACGAGACAGCCCGCCGATCTGAACACGGCGCTGTCATGGCTAACGAACGATTATCAGATGCTTTGCAACAACAAAACTAAGACCCCTCAAAGTTCTCAAAATTCATCGCAAACCAGGTCATATAATCAGAACAAGCCACATCAAAATTTTTCACGACCATCGCCAAACACCTCACAAAAACCTAATAACCCGCCGAATTTCAGACCAAATCACGGTTATTCGAACCAAAATTATTCCAATCGGAATACAAATAACCAGAATCAGAAATCAGCCCCTCAGGCAAATCCCTCGAAACCAAGCTCAGGCCCTCAGCCTTCAAACCAAAAACCTAATGCACCACCCACGAGACAAAACATTCCAAACCCGTCCGGAAAACCGACACCCATGTCATGGCGCACGTCAAATCCAAATTTCAACAACGTTGAAGTATCCGATATACAACCTGACGACTCCGAAGTTTGCGAAGACACAACTTACGAAACGGACGTATACCAACCAGTAGAAGAAAACGAATTCGATAGCCCCCATTTTTTAGAGGAAAGCGACCCAGAATTCCCCAATACGACTTAATGAACTTAAACAAGAAAACCATTAGTGAACTCCCGTATATAGACCTACCAAAATTCAACTTGAAAATTCTAATAGACACCGGAAGCACAACCAGTTATGTAAACCCTGAAATCGCAGAATATTTCTTCCCAAATAAACGCAAATTAGAGCCATTTTTCGTCAGAACCGCCCACGGTTCTTCGCGAGGCAGCCATACTACTCTAGTGCCCTGCGGAGACGCTTTCAGACAGAAAAATCTAAATTTAAAATTCAACATATTTAAATTCCACGACAAATTCGACCTCTTGATAGGGATAGACAACCTAAAAGCCATAGGAGCAAAAATCGATTTAGTCGAGGACTACCTGCTCACCCCGTACCTAAATATCCCGCTGAAGTATCTAGGCACTGAACATGCGGAAACCCACATGATAGATGCTAGATCCATCCAGCAAATCAAGATTAGAGTCAAAAACCTCGAACAAGGAGATGCTGTCCTCCCCTACTTAAAAATAGGAGAGATGGAAATCCCCGAGTGCTTGGTTCACGTCGAAGACTATGAAACCAACGTGTGAATTTTAAATCCAAAACCAACTTCCGGCAAATTTTCCCAAATTTCCCCCATAGAAGTAGAAACTTTAGATGAAATCCCTGTAGAATCACTAAACAACATTTTCGATGAAAATTCTAAATTCACTTTTGACTTATCTAAATTACGCCTAAATCACATGAACGAAGAAGAAAAAGTAATGATCACAGATTTAGTTAACAAATATTCCGATGTTTTCCATCAAGATAATGAACCCCTATCTTTCACCCACAATATTAAACATGTAATCCGAACCACAGACGAAATACCCGTTCACGCCCGTAACTATCGATTCCCAGAAATCTATAGACAGGAAGTAGACAAGCAAATCGAAGATATGCTAGAGCGAAAGCCCCTGGAACGCCCCAATCTGGATCGTCCCAAAAAAGCTGACGCTAGTGGCAAACCTAAATTTCGAATCGTGATCGATTACACAACTCTGCATGATTTTCGTTGATTGAAAACAGATGGGTGATTCTATAAGGGTTTTCAGCGCTGAGTTCGAATCCGTTGGAGTTTTTTCTGTATCACGTCTAGATCATTCACAATTTTCATATTTGGGTAGGCGGAGAGACTTTTTCGTGGTTAGAAACGAGTGGCAACCCTGATCCATGACGGCGCAGTGGTTCTGTGATTCACAGGCTTTATCTCTGTTTTACACACTCCATTAGTCCTTGATGACCTTTGTCCAATCAATTCGATCACGTTCTCTTGACTTTCATAGTGATACTCGTATTGTTTCTTGCGTTTAATGATGAATGTGCACCTGAGGCGTAAGTGCGTGAACAGTCCTAATGTTTTTTGCTTCATTTGTGGTTCTTTCATGACTGAAAAACAGAAACAGGTGATTACTCCTTTTGTGATGAAAGTATACCAGGCCTATTTCGGGATGAAATAGGAGATCAGGACAAACCGTGGGCTCCTCATCTGGTGTGTCGCACCTGTGTGGAACAATTGAGATCTTGGACCAAAGGTAAGAGAAATTCAATGCCTTTTGCAATTCCCATGATGTGGAGAGAACCTCAAAATCATGTCAACGACTGCTATTTTTGCATTACAAAGGTGGCAGGATTTTCATCAAAGAACAAAAAATCTGTGGTTTATCCAAATTTACCGTCAGTTATGAGACCAGTACCACATAATGAGACGCTTCCAGTCCCTGATCAACCGATGAATCTTGATGATATTGTTCTAGAAGGAGACGAAGACATACTTCTTGCAAATGAAAAAATGGAAACAGAGGATCCTTCTTATGAGCCCACTGATTCCAGCTCCCCCAAGCTGTTTTCCCAAGGTGAACTCAATGACTTGGTGAGAGACCTAAATCTTCCAAAAGATGCTGCAGAAGTCGGTTCAAGACTCAAATCTAAAAATTTGTTGGCCCCGAAAGCTTGGTACCGTCATAGAGAAAAAGAGCTTCTGCCTTTCTTTGAAGGGGCGGGCGAAATGGTTTTTTGTGGTGATATCGCTGGTGTGATGGGTTTTTTTGGAATCGAGTACGACGCCACGCAATGGAGACTCTTCATTGACTCCTCTAAATCAAAAAGTTCTTTTGCACAATGGGAATGAGTATGCTTCTATACCGCTGGCAATTCGGTGCAAATGAAAGAAACCTATGAAAATGTGAAGACCCTGTTGACCATCAAATACCATGAGCATAAATGGCTGGTTTGTGGAGATTTTAAAATCATTGGGTTACTTTTGGGACAACAAGGAGGTTTCACTAAAATGCCTTGTTTCCTATGTGAATGGGGATAGCTCGGGATCAACACTGGAAGAGGAAGATGTGGCCTGAGAGGAGAAGTTTAGCACCTGGTTAAAAAAACATCATAAATGAACCCTGATCGACCAAAAAAAGTTTTGCTTCCACCTCTGCACATTAAGCTTGGATTGATGAACAATTTGTTACCAAACTGGACCGAGAAAATGATTGCTTCAAATACCTTGCCACGAAATTCCCCAAAATAACGTCTGAGAAAATAAAAGCAGGTATTTTTGTCGGTCCACAAATACGCAAACTCATGAAAGATCCCAAGTTTGAAGAATGTATGTCCACTCTCGAAAAAAATGCTTGGGTGAGTTTCAAGTCAGTTGTTGAATGCTCTTGGGCAACAAAAAAGATCAAAATTACAAGCAGCTGGTGGACAATATGCTTACAGCATTTCAAAGACTCGGCTGTCATGAGTGTAAAGGTGCAATCGCATCTTGAATATTTCCCAGAAAACTTGGGTGCTTACAGCGAGGAGCATGGGGAAAGGTTTCACCAGGATATCAAAACGATGGAACAGCGTTATCAAGGAAGTGGAACACTAATATGATAGCTGATTTCGTCTGGAATTTGAAGAGGGACTGCGAAAGTCACATCCTGTAAGTCAACGAAAAGGAAATTTTGCACACCTAAGACCCCGGAATTATTCAAATACGATAGAGTTGCATGTATATGAAGTAAATACAAGTAATTTGTAATAAATCAGTGAATTGTATTACAAAAAATCTTTTCCTTCTATAAAAACTGGATCACATCGCGGGTACACAAATAGGCCACTTTCAAGTTGCCTCTTGTAAAAAATCTGGACGTGATAGGTAAAAACTGTGCCGTATTCAGCATTAAAAATCCAATGAGAATCACCTGGTAGCTTCGATCAAAATTTTGTATAATGCAGAGTTGTGTTATCGAAAAACTCAATGAAAAAACAAATTGAAGACAGATACCCGCTACCTCAGATTTCGGAATTGTTAGATAAATTAGGCAGATGCCAGTATTTCAGTGTGATTGATCTTAAATCCGGATTTCACCAAATTCAAATGAGTCCCGAAAGTATTGCAAAAACAGCCTTCAGTACACCTACTTACCATCTTGAATTCAATCGTTTACCATTTGGCCTCAAAAACTGGCCAAGCACATTCCAACGACTGATGGATAGTGTTTTACGTGGTATCACGAATGAGTACTGTTGTGTTTACCTCGACGATATTATCGTGTACAGTACTTCTTTGCAGGAACACATCACCCGTCTTGAGGAAGTATTCAAGAGATTGCGCAAAGCAAACCTCAAGGTACAACTTGACAAGACCGAATTCCTACGCAAAGAAATTGCATACTTAGGTCACATAATCACCCCAAACGGTGTAAAACCGAACCCCGACAAGATCAAAGCCATTCAAAATTATCCCATTCCAACCACCACGAAAGAAATCAAATCATTTTTAGGATTACTAGGGTATTACAGAAAATTCATTAAAGATTTCGCGAAAATTACCAAACCCATGACAAAATGCTTAAAGAAAGGAAGCAAAATTGATACGAAAGACCCCGAATACGCGGAATCATTCGAAACCTGCAAAAATTTACTGACTAACGAACCCATCCTGCAATACCCAGACTTCTCAAAACTTAACAACGGACGCAAGCGGCATTGCGGTTGGAGCAGTGCTGAGCCAGACGGTTGACGGACACGATAAGCCAATAGCTTATGCGTCAAGGACTCTCTGCGATTCCGAGAAACGCCTCTCCACAATAGAGAGAGAGCTCCTCGCAGTCGTCTGGGGAGTGCAATACTTCCGACCGTACCTTTTCGGCAGAAAATTTAAAATTCACACCGACCACAGACCCTTGCAATGGCTGTATTCAATAAAGGAACCCGGCTCTAAACTATTCAAATGGCGCACAAAATTGTCAGCTTACGACTTCGACATTGTTTACAAGAAAGGAACGTTGAATTCCAACGTTGACGCCCTTTCTCGTGTTGAACTACTGAACAACAACGAAAACGTGCCCACTGAAGCCGACAAAGCAGTCGACGTATTTTTCGAAGCCTTAACTCCAAAATCCCTCCTCCGAATGACAGACAAGGACGTAGACACTCCCGCTTCCATAATCGTAAATTTTGACTCTGACGACGAATGCAATGATTCCCAATCCAACCCTAGCAGCACGATTCACTCTAACGCCATAGGTCATGCAATCGTAGCTATTCCAATTAGAGACGAACCAGTCAATAATTGTAACCACCAAGTCGTAATCAACTTAACGAAACTCCCGATGAAAGACCCTGTCAAAGTCGAAAAAATATTTGAAAATAAAAATAGAATCACCGTTTACTTAAATAAAACTAACTTAGAATCAGATACCATAAAATTCGTAAAAGAGTACATCCTACCCAAAATTAAATACGGACTTTATTTTACAGAAGACATTTATGAACAGTTTACGAATATCATGACGAAAAATTTTGCCTTTTCGGAAATAACAATGACAAAATACACCAAAAAATTAGAGGACATAACCGACGAAAACAAAAGGTCAGAAATAATCAAAAAATATCACGAAGGCCTAACCAACCATCGTGGCATTGAAGAAACCTACAACCACCTGAAACGAACTCATTATTGGCCCAACATGAAGGAAACCATTCAAAGATTTATCAACAACTGCACCATCTGTGTAAGATGTAAATACGATCGGAACCCGATCAAAGTCAAATATAATGTTACACCAACCGCTTCACGACCTTTAGAAACCATACATATCGACAAAATGACCCTAGAAGGCTCAAAATTTCTAACTGTCATAGACTCCTTCTCCCGACATGCACAGGCTTACAACTTAAAATCATCGAACGCCTTAGACATTGTAGACGCATTACTAACTCACTTTACCAATTATGGAATCCCCAAAACCATCGTAGCAGACAAAGGCCCAGAATTCCAAAACTCCATAATTAGAGAATTTCTGTTACTACACAACATAAACATACACTTCACATCTTCCCAACACCCAGACTCCAATGGTCTGATCGAACGTTTCCATTCCACCCTAATAGAACACATTAGGATATTGAATGAAAGAAATGAACATAAAAAATCGACTATGAACACCAAAGTCAAATACGCCGTACTGGCTTACAATAACTCAATTCACTCGATATCCAAGTTAACCCCTTTCGAACTGTTATACGGACACGTAAAACCGGACACCTTACTAGACTTGAACATAGATCAAATCGTGGCTAACAGCTATCTTTCTTCCCACAAGGAAAAAATGAAAGCTCTATACGCCCAAGTAGGTGAAAAACTTCATTCTGCAAAAGAGAAATACATAGAAAAGAAGAATGAAGGCCGCGAAGAAATTCCCGCAATTCCACCGGAAATTTACGTAAAAACGGTTCAAAAACAATCCAAAACCAGACCGAAATTCAACCAGGAACACGTCAAAGCAATAAATCCAGAACTTAAAACTGCATTAATAATTCCCCGTCATCACAACACCCAAGAGAAAATCCACATCTCAAACGTACGACGCCCCAAAAAATTTACGGACTCCGTAGCAAACGCATGGGACCCTAAACTAGACAAAACTGAAATCCTTGCAAGTAAATTCGGACTAAAAGTAACACGCGAAGACTTAATAACCCTAAAAGACAATAACTGGCTGAATGACGTAATAATTAACATTTACATGGAACTGATAGACGAACGAAGCCGACTCAACGACAACCTACCAAAATCCTACTCTTTCAACAGCTTCCTATCCTACAAATCCTACAAATTTGGCGGTTACGAACGAGTTCGAAAATACACCAAAAAGTCGGACATATTTAGCAAAGACATAATCCTGATCCCCATTTTCAAATCCTCCCACTGGAGATTAATCGAAATTAAAACAAAAACAAAACAAATAAACTACTACGACTCTTTGAACAAGGACGGAACCGAAATTTTACAAGACATAATCCGCTACTTAGAAAGTGAACACCTAGACAAAAGGGGAACACCACTAGACACACAGAACTGGAAACTTTCGACTCCACCTAACACACCCCAACAGAACAACGGAAACGATTGTGGCGTTTTCCTATGCCAGTTCGCAAAACTCCTTACGATTAACGAACAACTCCCTAAAACTCTAGACGCCCAAACATTAAGAGAACAGATCTGTTACGAAATCCTAAAAACGGACTTACTCTAAATGTTACAGGAAAACCTTTTTCCTCGTCTATGGATTACTCGTCTTTCTCCTCGGACAGACAGACTCGACAGACCAGACCATCAGAAACATAACCCTCAACCCGGGATTACTAGCCAACCGTCTGGGACCGACAAAAATAGTAGAAGGATACCACACACTCACACACCATTATGACCTAACCGAACTCATTTCTAGAACACAATCGATGAAAGAGACTTACATAAAAACCTTGCAAAAATCGACACAATCCACACTAGATTACAGTCAAACCCAACTCCTAATGCACACAATAAACTCAACCCTCGAACTAATTGAACAAAAACTGAGTGACATTCACATCCCGTGGACGCCCAAAAGAAACAAACGTGGACTAATCAACGGATTAGGATCATTGGTTAAATTCATAACAGGTAACTTAGATGCACAAGACGAACAAAAGTATAACTCCATCCTGGAACAAATTCAACGAAACCAAAAGGACTTCCATTCCCAACTAGAAGCTCAATTTTCAATTAACACCGCGGTTCAAGAAAATTTTGATAAAATAGTTGAAGCCATTGCCCAAAACAACGTTGAATTAAAAAGGGAACTGATTTCATTACAACATCAAAATCCAAATTACTCGACATTAGCGATAACCAGAGCGACGTTAGAACACCATCAAATAGTACTCAATATGATTGCCGATATAATTCAGGATATAGAAAATTCCTTAACAGCATGCAGAACAGGTTCGATTCACCCTAGCATAATTAAACCGCACTTACTTTTCGACGAACTTCAAAAACTAAGCACATATAACGGCAATAAATTTTTAGATTTCCAAGGTAAAAATTTGTTCGAAATCCAAACACACATCAGAGTTCGATGCTACGTAGGCATTGAAGAAATAATCTATTTTCTGGATATACCCATAGTAGACCCAAACGACTATGAAATGTACAGCATAGAATCAATACCCACTTTCATTGATTCCGAATACATGACCATAGTACCCACTCTTAAATACCACTTAAAATCAGGTACTAAAAACTATCCGTTGTCCCAACCATGTCCACCCGGACATATACGATTATGCCCAAACTTTCTAATTTCACCATTTCACCCCGAATGCGAAACAGAATTCCTCCTCACTGGTTCCACCACTAAATGTCAGTATGTAAAACTTATTACCGATAACAACCATGTCAAGCTCATGCTAGATATAAACAATTACCTTCTATTTTTTCCTAAAGGAGATGTTATTAGCATAGCCCAAGACAACACAGTAGAGACCAAAACCCTCCACGGTATTTACCTAGCCTCACCGGGCAAACACCACTTGTCTTACCAAAACCGGACGCTTTTCGCCCCCCATAGTGAAACAGCCGGCCGACCACAATTAATTGTAGACGCCCACATAACGCTTACGGACATACAACGACTGACCAAGGAAATTCAATTTAAAAACCTAGAGCTTAAAAATCAACCTACAAGACGTTCGCCCAATAACTCACTGGAGTTTAAAACCTTACTCGATCCCCAGTATTTGGACAGTACTCCTGTATATCATCGTAGGATCAATAATATGCCTAAATGCAGTAAAGTACTACCAAATCCTCAACAGAAACTCCAATAGCTAAATACCTAAATTGCTGTACAACGTCCATTTAAATAATTATGATTGTTATTCCAATCATTGTATTGTACTGTTATTCTGATCGTTGTATTGTACTACTATTGCAGTATTGTAGTATTGTATTGTAATATTGTATTGTAGTATTGTAGTATTGTATTGTACTATCAATTGTATTCTTATAAATAATCCATGTTCATGTTAAGTAAATCAATTTAATTCAATTACTTTTAATTTTTACTTATCATATTGTAAAACACACGGATTAGGTAAACTTGATGTGGGGTTGCTCAATTCAGAAAATTTAAAATTCAATCAAAATTATAAAGTCAGATACTTTTCAGCCTAAAATTTCATCTTAGGGGGGAGGCGTTATGTAATAATAAACCGCTCTTGAAATAAAACCTGCTGATGTAGGCTTCACCCACATCAGACGAACCAGAAGCTATAAATAGGAGACACCGAGCGCGACTCGTCAGTCTTCCTATATATATACGAAATCCGTAAGATTAAATATAGAAAATTGAAAACATAAACTCACAGGGTTTTTGTCGACGTTTCGCGTGATCGCGTTATCAAAGACTGATGGTTGGTGAGTGCGTCCACGAGTAGTTGTTGTTCAGCTCTTTTTCAGTGGCTCCGGTCCGGTTGATTGGCGGAGCATGATCAACCGTTCGTCTGGTTGATGAGCACCCAGTGGGAAACACTACCGGGGATAATGGGATAAAGGACTGGTAGGGAAAAATTTTAAATTAAAAAAAATATATATATATATATATATATATATATTTATTTATCATAAACCTATACCTAACTACCCGCTAAGGTTTTAACGACCTATAAAAAATCGAAGGACGAAATCGAGGAAGGAATCGAATCGACATTATGCTTTTTTAATCTGACGGCAAGGAAATTTTTAGGAGACCACCTAGAAACTAACCCATACAGTCTCTAGGAATTTCATCAAAATCAGACTAAAACTCAGTATAGTTATGGGCGTTACAAGGAATTGGCACGGACATTAGACAGAGAGACATGGAACCAAAATTTATTAGCAAACCAAAATAAATTCTGATTTTGGGGTGCAAAATTGTTTCAACTTCCTGTACAAACACAAAGCTTCTTTACCTCTGTATAGTCAACCAGCAATAGAGAATTAATATTTCCTTTGTTTCTTCTAGTATTTAAAAGCAGATCACTCACCTAGTATCAGATGAAATGGTAAAAGGTTGATCGGTAAAAATTAGTACATAATAAACGACAATAATGATTTCTCCATTCATAGAAATGATAAAGTTCCTACATAAATTACCACTTAAACGTGCTGTTGTCATTGAGGAGACGCAATCAGTTAATATATCAAATGCCCTCTGATTACAACGTTCCCATAGATCCACTTATCCCAGAAAGAATTCGGTCGCGGAACGAACTGTTAACTCCAAGGGGCAGGGGTCTGCCATATTCTGCTCGCTCGGCTATTGTCACTCTCCCCCAAGTCAGTATCACCACCCCCTATTGACTCCCTTTCCTGCCGCCCTTCCCGTCCAATGGTCGACCCCTCATGTCTCAGTACTGACAGAGCAACAATGCCAGTAAACCTCTGGTGCCTTTTATCATCTCCGACAAGTGTCATAAGACGGATCCAGAGTCGCCATCAAATGGGATGTGACACGACTTACGCCTTGCTTTCCGCTTCCTTTTAATAGAAAAACACAACAATTCCACACAAAGGTTTATTTTTCTCTTTACAGTTAACTCAGTAACACAGATCAATATTATTTCTTGATAAATGCAATAGTTTAGTATCGCCTCTTTAGATTAGGTAAATATTTTAGGCAAGATGTAAATTCACGACAAAAACCTATTTTTCAGCATTTCATAGGATTCGATTGTCGATAATATTGAAGGAATACTCTGAAAAACGGTCTAAGAAATTCTAGTTCGTTTTTTGGGATCCTTTGTATTTTATACCGAACACGCAGGTATAGTATGAGGTTTGTTCCAAAACTGTTTTTCAGGCTGGTTTGAGTTATGGCGTTGGGGAAGAAGAAGCAAGGCCTCCTGATCGAGATCAGATCGTCCAGATTATGAAAGGAATGAAGAACAACAAGTCCTCTGGGGTGGATGGAGTGGCGGCAGAATAGCTGAAATAAGGTGGAAAATAGACCTATACTGGTATGTATGAGCTGATCAGTACTATATGGGGCCAGGAACAGATACCTGAAAAATGGAACGAAGTTGCCCTGTGTCCCATCGATAAGAAGGTAGACGCGCAGGCGTGCACAAACTACGGGGACATTGCTCTCCTTTGCACAGGGTACAAGGTCCTCACAAGTTGGATGAACAGGATAATCCCTCCAATAATGTAGAGGAAAATTGGAGAGAACCGGTGGGCCTTCCGCCGGAATCGTTCTACTATCGATTACATATTCTCGATCCGGCAATTGTTGAGAAAGGCTTATTTATTTAAACGGGCAAGCCCAATTACATTATATCACCGACCTTCACCATCTCTTCATAGATTTTCGTCAAGCATACGATAGTTTCGGCGGGACCTGTTATACAATGAATTGAGGGGACTGGAGGTCCCCAAAAAGCTGGCCCGCATGGGCAGCGCCACAATCAAAGACAAAAAGGGTCGTTCATAAGATGTAGGCTCTAATGGAAGAGAGTTCACAGCGGCCACAAGCTTGCGACCGGGAGATGACCTCACCACAACGTTCTTCAATTTTGGAACGGAGAGCATCATGAGATGTGTGGGAACTAATCCAGGAGGAATAATTTACAACCGGCTGGTCCACCACCTTGCTTATGCTGACGATGTCGATATAAAGTAACATCTGGTCTTTGTCGGGGGGCCGTGGAGGAGTTTGAGAGAGCTACTACCAGAAGAGGCCTGCACATGAACAAGTCCAAGACCGGATACATAAAGACAGGTAGAAGTCACTTACCCTTACGGCCACTAAATTCATTTTGTATCCTTCACCATAATTTCCCGGTATCACATGACTTTAAATATCTTGGTGCAATTGTTACAAGTGACAACAAAGTTTCTGTGGAAATTAAAGCGAGAATCTCAGCTGGGAACCCATTTTTGGAGCACGAAGATCAAAGCCAACAATTTACAAGACCATAAAAGGTTCCGTAGTCACATATGTGACAGTTCCCACGAAATCCAAGGGAATGCGCTGCCGTCGCTCCGTTGTTTCCCAACAGGCGTCGCCGTCGGGCGCTTCTTCCCGTGTTTTCCAAAGCCCACGTTTGGGGATGGATGGGTGATCCTATAACTGGAAAACCTATCTTCTCCGAACGTAGCATATATGCTATTAGTACGAGTTGAAAGTCCTATGGTACTGTCACGCCCCTCTCTATCTATGAGTGTAGATTTAGGCCCCCATTGCACCTCTGGGGCGGCCTAAGTTCATTACATGGTAGCAGAGCGTGGTTAGGATTATGCACGGCTGACGCCTAGTAATCCGATCCACTATTTTTGGGGCGTTAATGTTTCAGAAGAAACATGGCCCGGGTTTCCAGAAGGAATACCCATTATACTCCCTTGGATACATAAATACTTTCATTGGTTCTTGATCATTAATTTCTCAATTTATCCCCTCTTATTATTTCTATTTAACATACTTAATTTTCAAGGGCATTGTACCCAAACCCAGGACATCGTTCCCTATTTCATAAGTCCCCATAGTGGGCACCTTCCACTGTAAGTCTCCAAAGTTGAGCAAGTTAATTCCCCAGGACATAGTTCCCATTTTTGTAAGTCCCCAAAATGGGCAGCTCCCTACTGTAAGACTACTGGTTGAGCAAGTTATATTATTCCCGATTGTTCCAATCTTTGATTGGGGGTTAACTACCTAATGAATACTTCATATGAAGATTCAATGACAATCCATCCTGTTTTAATTTCACCTTTTTATCCTCAATCTAGATCTTGGTGGTGGGGGGTCGTCTGACCGCGCTCTTGAACGTCTAGTGAAAACACAACAGTTAGTGAGCTAGTTTTCACTGCGGCTAGGGAATAAGATAAACCTCATAATTTTTATGCATTCTGAATAGTAATCACCAAACAGTAGAGTATGTCGAAGAACCGTGAATTTTCAAAACTTAAAAACCATTTTCCAGGTTTACTAAGAAATACATTGAAATACTAGTTCGATAAATCTGGTTTTGGCGGGATTGACTCGCTGAAATTCTTTTGTACAAGCACTTTATTGGAGCGAACATTTCATCCGCTTGTATGTTACCTGCCACATTCAATGTCACAGAAAATGCAATAGGTTTGATTGACAGGTCGATTGATATCGTACACGACAGCCGAACCAGGTGAAACGCGAGACTCAAGCTTTCTTATTCTGTTTTTGATCCGCCTTCTATATTCACTTCTTTATGCACGGAGACGCCCTAACTCTAAGCGGCTTCCCTTCTCTACATTATTCATCATTTGCGGAATGCCGGTGTCATTTACACGTCTTTTCAACCATCTTTTCCTCCGACTAAATCTATTTTTTTCTCTTTCTGTTTTCTAAAACATCATCCAAGGAGCAACAAGATGCATATTTAAAAAAACCCAAAGCCTTCTCAACTTGCCCCTTTTCTTTCTGGGGTCCCGCAAGCATTGTGACTAATTCAGGAGTTCGGTTGAGTGGACGTTTCAGTGCTGACAAGCGTGAAAGCATTCGGGAATCCAGTTTACACAATGTAGAGCTAACAAAGAGACAGCCATCAAGTCAACGTTCCACGACCCACATCACAACGCCATTTGCACATTTCCTCATCATATAAGTTCGAGTGTCCCAAATCTTCCACGCTTTCAAAACAGATCATCATACAAGATAGACTAGTTCAAACTCGAAGTGGGAAATGAAAGGAAGGCACTAGATAGCAACTCTGCAGGTAGTATACATCCTGGCTCATGTTTCGGAGTACTTGCGTAGCTAAAGCATAAATCACTTTCGAGTCGTGGAAAAAAATAATAAAATAAAAATTACAAAACAAAATAAATAAAACAAGAAAAGCAAACGAATAAATAATAATAATAACAATAATTCTAAAAATCACCCGTCACAGTTGCAGTGTTTGTTGACTGTAGCCAAGATGAAGAATAATCCAAACTAGACCAACATAATAGCATCCTGGGCTAGTATGGTCTCATATATAGCACTGAGAATCCGCAAGCGTAGTTGAAGTGTCTGACATGAAACAACATTTAAAGTGCAGGAAGGATGTAAAAAAAGAAGAGAAACAATGTGATCATCCTTTCTTTTCTCTAGCCGATGAAACCGCTCGCTAAGATAACAAAAGGGGGTTTCGAATAGACCAAGGATCCGGTATAGGTGTTTTGTCCGAAGGGAGGGCAGGATGAAGTGGCAAAGGTGTGGATGAGGCTGGAAGGCCCAGGGAAGTCACAAGTGGCTCCAGACCACAAACAGCGGTGAGCCGAGAGCCCCTAAGTGCACTCCTTGGCACATTCACTCTAAGGAAAGAGCACCTCAGCCTGCTCCCAGCTTGAGTGGCCTTTGCCCAACAATAACCACTTACAGACTATTGTTCGAGTCCATTCTTCTCATATGCTCCGAGTTGCTCGAGAAAAGGTTGGGGAGCATGGAAATGTAACTAAGTCTCTTCAGCAGCGATGTTGAACCTAAAAACGAGTCCCTCCTCGATAGTCAATCGTAGGAACAAAAAATGCTCTCTTTGAGAAGAATTCAAAGAATAAGGATCAAAGGTTTAGATTACGTTGCTACGTTACAACTAGTTTTGTACCACTAGGAAACATATCGATTAACTAACTTTTTTTCTTACGAAAACACGATGAATGAAACATTGATGAAACAGCTGATCAGTGTTACAAATTCTTAACTCCTTGAAAATTTGCACAAATGTTCTTTAGACCTTCCTAAGGCCAACTTTCACCAAAAGGTATTTAACGGAGATTGGCCAATCTCCAATGAAAATAATTTCGAGGTTCAAACCTTGGCGTCATTCACTAACCCAAAACTCGTTTATACCGAGTTTGGAATAACGGAAATACCCCAACGGAGTTTAGGGAAATTTTCCAATAAAATTCGCTAAAAAGTTGGACGATTTGAACACCGTACTCTTACAAGTTCAGTTTGGAATTCTACTACGGAAAGTAGTAGGAGAGTGCGGTTGATGTCAAACTTTTTAGGATGGAATCTTCTTCCACATGAAAATAGTTGAAATACATTTTTTGCACCCATGGGTAACGCTCATTACGGAGAGGAAACACTATGAACCCTGAGCATATTTACAGTGGGATTGGGAATTGGAGAATGGCGTTCTGCTTCTCATCATGACCACCAAGTCTCCTACAGCAAGCAGACACATCTAATACCCTACAAATTCCAAAGATGATGCCAATCTGGATGTATATATAAGAAATCTAGCATAATTTGCTCCGCCATTTGCTCATTCTGCAAGGGCATGGGCTGCCATAATTCGCTACCACATGTCGGAAGTCGATAATTCTTAACCCTATTTTCCGGAACACGATGTGCGAGCTAAAAAAGTTCTCCCCTTGAAAGTACTTTTGGACCTCGGTATCTCTTGGAAAAAAGTAGAATAAATCCAGTATTTTAACATGGATTATGGGATGGGGGACACTCTTAAATTCGCGACACTGAGCCGACACCAACTACGACCTTTTTTATAATTTTCTAATGATTTACGTTTACATGATTTATGCCGGCATCTTACATCGCTTAAACCCTCCCGAAAATAAAAGCAGCAAAGCTACACGTAAAGTCAGTATAGAATGCATTCATATAGATGATCAATATAAGGTACCGACCGATATTGGTTCTAAATCTTTTCAAATATGTACATATATGTAAGATCCCCCATTTAAACATGAATATGTTTTTTTGGGCTCTGAAATTTTACACGGACACCGCGATATCAATAAATAACAACGTTCAGTACAAACCAAGGTCACAAACAAATAGTAAATTCCTGGAAATAATTAATATTCATTTAAGGCACTGGGGAGTACATTCCGGCATCAATATCGCTACAAATATATTGGATTACAGTGTTGCAATAGGTGTTTGTAGTAGTACAGTGATGAGTGAACCTTTTTGATCAGCTGTTTCTCTCCTGTCCGACCAAAAAAAAAAAAAAAAAAAAAAAAAAAAAAAAAAAAAAAAAAAAAAAAAAAACTGATATTTGGTAGTGAAACTCTCTGGGACATTAAGGGACGAATGAAATTATGGGCTCTTTCTTAATCAGGTGAGTGAGCTAAATTCTCTCCCGTATACGGTTTACCTTAAAAAGATGAAATCTGATTGGGACTTTCTGGGACATTAGGAGACGATTGAAACTGTGCGCTTCTTCCTGTTCAGCTGAGTGAGCTAAATTCTCTCCTTTACACCACAGAAAGTTTAAATTTGGTAGGTTGACTCTCTGGGAGACTAGGAAACGAATGAAATGACGAGCGCCATCATGATTAGCTGGGTTAGCAAATTTACTACCCAAAAACCTATCCACGAATCTATGTTTTCCGATGAAGTAGAGAACCTGTATATTACATAATTATAATGTTCAAAATAATGAATATGCTCCATTACATAGCTATGACAATTTCCCAAATACCTATACAGTCCTATTTTTTAAAATTCCATTCTTAGTCTATCTCAGTTCACTGTTATGGCCTATTACCCTAAAAACCTGAGATGAAAAAATTGTAAATTCATGTAATAACACCAGATGGATAACGTTTAAAATATCAGTATTTACGGTATGTGAATGTAGTGTAATCCGCTAATCCCCCAATGAAACAATTTTTCAAGGAATAATATGAGTAGGCTCTGTTAATGGGGTGTAGATGGGTGTGCTCCGGCCTAAAGCCCATTCAGAACGAAAGTGGGTGACCAACAACTCACTAACCGTACTAGGTAAAAGAATATTAAATTGGACCATTTCGAAAGGAAATTTAATGGTCTTTGATTTTTTTCAACATTTTCACGGATACGAAATGACAATATTCAGGAAGGTAAAAAGGAACATTTGTGCGAATTTTCAGGAAGTAATGAATTTGTTCCACTGATGGACCTTACTTTTCTTAGACTAACAACCAACTCGAGTGATTTTGAGGTACTTTTCCCGCATGATTCCCCACGCCGTGACACGTCGCGGCCATGACCTTACACACACACGCGCGCGCAAATGTGCATCTATGTGTAAACTAAAGTTGCGTTTGGTTATTGGAAATGTACCTAAGAAAAAATAAATGAATACAAATTAAATCACCACTGTTTCCAATCTATTAGAATAAACGATTAGGGGAGGGAACCTAGACATTTCTCAGTGTGATACAATCACGTTTCTACATTCTATCCTTCAGTTAACACATTATTTTCCAGTAAAGCTTAGGTGCCACTAGTTGGGAAGTAGCCCCAGACCTATAAGTTAAATAGAGGAAAATGAATGCAATAGTAAAATACGAGTCAATCCAATTTATTGCCATATTTACCGAATAACGTTTAGTTATTCATCAGCCTTCACCTTTATAACATTGTTAAGTTACCTAAAACCACAGTAACTACAAGGCACCAAATATAGGAATCACGCTTTGTGTTTCACACACTGGTGAAACTCGCCATGATTACCAAACAAAAAATCGAGTCGGGGATAGGGTCAATAATAAATTGAATGTGAAAGTAGAACATCCCATACTACTTCACAGGCGGGACGGGACATAATATCCACTGGCGGAGAAGGATATTGACAAAAAAGGGGAAAACGAGTTATTTTCCATGGATGAAAGGCGAGGGTTTCTAACCCTAGCCATTATTGTGTAGACGTGGGATATGAGTTTCCGTGGAGAGCATAAAAACAGAGAGGATGCATGACGTTCATTTTGATCCTCTAGAGAACCAATTTTTTCCTAAGCTCACTAATCTCACTAATTCATACTCGAGCCTTTTTCTACATCGAAAAATTCATCTGGCGAAAAAAAAATATTTTTCGGACTCCTTAAATGTAAATTCAGAATTTAATTAACGAAAGAGCAACCACTAATCATTCCTTCTGCGTGTTTATTGATAGTTGTCATCTTGATCATCAAGATGGTGAATTTACATAATTGATTTTCGAATACTAGTAATCATGTTGTGCTTTAAACACTCCAATTTAGCACCCTCACCTCTCTCTGAGACATATGTTAGTGATACACAGTACGGACCTTCACACAAACTGAGCGAGATATTGTACGAATATTAGGGGGTTGACACGAGGTACTAGTGTACCATTTTTACGGGTATTGTAGTGCTGTAGTATTGTAGTACTAGAGTATTGTAGTACTGTACTATTGTAGTACTGTAGTATTGTAGCACTAGGGTATTGTAGTACTGTAGTATTGTAGTACTAGGGCAAGATTGTCATGGGATCGGAACTGTAGGAGTTAATTCGCTTCATCTGTTGCGACTGAAAACCATCAAAAATTTATCCTAACTGCTTTTTGCAGGGAAAAAAAATCTTTGAGGCTTGTCTCAATGAAATGCCTCAAAACGGATTTCCTTAAAGACAAATTTGTAATTCTTTGACCCATTGCCATAGATTAATTTTGTACGAAAATTCGCTAAAACCAACTGTGACGAGGTGAAATTCACGTCACCCCTTTTCTTTAATTTCCAAAACCTATAGGTATGTAATAACTTTTTTGACATAGATATGGCTTTTGGCTGGGGGTCATGACAAAATAAGCGTGATCGTGATCACAAAATGTAATAGGTAACTAGGTTGCTAGCTACTTTCATTACGTTACTAATCACGCTACTCTATCCAGAAAATGAGGAAGTCAATATTTCTAAGCAATTAACGAAACAACAAAACAATTCGAAATTTCAATTTAAGTGATTTCATCCACTGTTTCTTATCTTACCTACAAGTTAAGTAGCATAATGGTTCCTACGAAAGACATATCTATGCATGAGCTTATTCCGTGCAAGCGGTAAAAATTTACATTTCCGTTTATTTTTTGATTTGCTTGTCCACTATATACGATTCAGCCTTAAGCCGAATTTCGGACGAAAATTAATTTCACTCGTATAAGAGTAATAGCCACAAGGCAACGCTCGACCTCGTCAAGGAATGAGACGGCCACCTCCTCGGTTTGAAATTTTACTCCTGTGCGGGAGTGGGAGAGAGCAAAGCTGAGACAACCAAAGGAGAAAAAGGGGGCTATTGAAGAGCTGCTGCCCTGAGGAACGGATCCCCTATTTCTCCCAAGAACGTAGGCTTTCTCAAAAATCAATATTTTCCAGGTAGGCTTTCCAAGTCCATATTTTCAGAGTTCCCATGAAATTATAATTTTTCTAATCAAAACGTGATTTACAAACTCAACAAAAGGCTTTGAATTAAAACGTCTTAATTATTCATTTCAAATGTTCTCCATCATTGTAAAAGCCAAAGTTTTTCCCTGGTGTATACGTGTATCGGCTCAATGAATTTCAACCAATGGGGCCACTCTAGGTGTTTTTCACTTTGGCTTCTAAAATAATTAAACTTGAATTTTGTATTTCTGTTTGGATCTTCAATCCTCTCTTGTACCTATAAATTGGAAAAACCCCACCACTAGTTTCCACATTTGACTCATTATTATTATTACAAAATTAGTCAATTTACAGTAAATGAAAAAGTTGTTTTGCGAAACTAAAAGTCAATTTCAGAGTTCTCAAAAATATATATTATCTTGAGTTTGATAACTATCTGAAATTATTACTCAGGAGTTTTCCGTAAAGAGTTTTTTTTATCCGTAAAGTGGCTGATAGGTTTTTCAATATTACATCTGGCTTAAATGGCTCTAATTTCAATTTCAAATGTATTACTCCAATTTTAAAGTCATAGGAAAAATGGTTAATTTTTATTTGAAAAATTCTAAAATTGCGCCCCTCTCAGGTTTAATGTTAGACGTTAAGTTTAATGTTAAGTTTTGAATTTTTTTTTTTTTTTATCGTGAAGTATATTTTCTTTATTATTGTCTGAATCCTTTTTTAAAATAATAATCACTGTTGTCTATTTTGGTTATTATGCAGAACATATTCCCAAATTTCTGTTTTTCATTTGAGGTTTTAAAATTATCTTGCCTTAAGCATTCTGTCGAATGATTTTTGGATATAAAATTTTTGGTTTAGTCACCTCACAAACTACTCGTAGATAGGTTAAAAGGGGCAAAGATATCATGCTGAAAGAAACTGCAGTGATGATTTTTTTCTTTTCTTTGGGATTTTGTTATGAGACATTAACTTCAAAATATATTATGGGGGATCCATTTTCTCAGGCGTATAATTTGGATTTCTTTGGGGAACCCCACTCATTGAATAGTTGAACAAAGGCATTCTTCATAAATTTTTTCAAAATAGGGAATTCTTTGATAGGGCATTTCAGGTATTACGTCCAGAGCCAGTTTCCTTCCACTTCATAAGGTAAGTTCCTCCTGGTGTGTTGTTTTATGATAGTCTTGGACACATCTATTAAGAAGACCATGAACTACAAAGTAGACCATGAACTACAATTTCCGTTGGGTCTCCGGACTTACAAAAGTACCTATCTTATAGTACATTCACAGTTTTTTCTAGTGGGTCCAGTTGTAAATGTAACTTCAAGAATTTGATAAATTATATTGGTTATTTTATACAGTAAATCAGAGCTGCAGTACAATAAAATCATCAAGACCACGGGAAAGCAACCCGCCCCAATTTGTAGTCAGCTCACTGATCCTCATCACTTTTCCACCGTACTTTCAACCAACCAAAGTTTCTTCGGCATCTCGAGAGAAAAACCCACGGATCGTATAACACAACACGTCGGTACCTGAATCTAACATAATGTCTTCCGAGGGATCTACCTTTTCAAAGAGGAGTCTCATTTTTTTCCAGGGCTTCTTCAGAGGCGCTGATGGAGACGGGAGGGCGGCTCTAAAGACGTGGTCGGAATAAGAGGGTCATATCAGATCAGAAACTCGTATCCTGCAGCGGGGCCACACCCAACGCTCACGTGGTTGTCCGACGTACGGCAGCCACTATATTGATTCGCCTTGAATGCGGGATGGGAGAAAACATACCGCAAATGGACTACACAACTAAACACTCCTGATTATTTACTAAATTTCCTTTCATCTTTTGATTTAATTTTCGAAACTTCCAGCGAATCAAACGAAATGCGTTGATAATATGTTCTTGAAGACAGAGGAGAAGTATATGGTACTGGGCAGTCCGGAATGAATTGGTATTATAGTCTCGACCAGTGAACGACAGAAGAAAAAAAGTGTTATAAGAGTCAAGGGTACAATAAAATAATAAATCGCAAAAATAATGGAAAAAATGTCTTGGCAGCGGTAAAACCTCCAGAAATATTCTGCCAACTGGCCTTATCCAGAATCCATGAAGTTCCTTTCACGGTTCTCTTTAAATGAGCTATTTCAGTGGAATGAAGTCGTAATAATCGCTCCAATTTTATATCACTGTTTCAAACAAAAGGAACGAAAACTGAGAACAGTATTTCGATAGGTAACCTACAACTTTCCATAGAGCTTGTTTTTGTGCCTTTCTGAGTCATAGAAATATTCGTTCATCCATTCAATATTCAGGATATTGATGAATAGGAATGCAAAGGAACCAGGGAAATTTTTAAAACAATAAAAAAATAAAATAAAATAAATAAATGAAAATAAAAGTCGCCGAAATTAAAATAACATAATTTATTATTTTAATTGTATATATTGAGAAATTCCTCAAAATAAGTACCAACTAAAAATAATTTTCTTAGAGAAAAAATACGACGAAGGAATTAATTGAATTGAGGACGAAGGAATTGAGTAATCGAAGTAATACGATTTAAAAAGAGTTGTAATCTAAATAGAACCTCCTGATGAAATAATAATAATAAATAATTTTCGTGAAAAAGGGCCTCGGATTCAGCGAATTCTAAAACGTAAAAAATCAGTATCTGTTCCGTTAAGAAAATAAATCATTAAATTTTACTCAGTGAGTGGGGGAGGGCAATGTGATAAATTCTATGACTAATGGTTGAGAGGAAGCAAAATATACCTGTGAGACTTGCTTAAGATTTTCACTAGAAAAATCCAATAGTAATGGAAGTGAAATATTCATAATTCAATTCAAATATCGAAATAGGACTGAAATCAAGTGATAGAATGAATGAATAATGATAATTATTCTGTGGCGAAAAGAGCCAAAGTGATCAAACACCGCATCAGAAATGGCTATAACTGACTCTTGAGATATTGGTTGAAGAGGTAGGACTGACAAGCCCTGTTTTCCAACCGGATTACGCCCCCAGTTTCTCATAATTCGAATGGGAGCCGGGAAGCAGATAGCAGTTTGCTCAAGACGGAGTGGCTGTTTGAGAGGCGACCATGCTCAGAGGGCTGAGTTGTTATCCAAGTTAATATGAGTGTAGAATTAATCTTGACTTACCCCCACCAACCCCTCATCTTCCAGCCTTTCAGGGTTCAAGGGGCGAATGTTGACTTATCCTCGGGTGTTTGTCTTGGATCTAAGTTGGCGGGCTTACATTGGGGGGTAGCTTCCTTCGGTCAACTCATTTCCTTTTAGGGCAAAAGAACCTTTCCTCTTCTAGATGTTTTCTCCTGAGACCACCGGTGGCGATCTCTGCAACCTTTTCCTGTTTACATTCCGTGTGTGGCGACTAATTACGTTCCATTGTTGCTCCCTTATGAAATAGTTAATCTTGAGAAAAACTTCGAGGTCAACATTGGATCGATCTGATAATATTCCAGAAGACACTACTTGTAGCCAGACGCTTTTTCTAGTGGGGCAAAGTAGGGCAAACAACCACATGGCAAATATGCTAAGCTAACTATTTTAAAAAACTACACGAAGTATGCGAAAAACGTGAAGCTACATTCATACAGTAGTATACCGTGACTCATGGACTGATGTAAGTACGACTTTACGTTAATTGTGTCATTTCATTTTGGATCTTATGAAGCCTAAAATAACTGGGAAAAGGAGGAGAGGAATCATCCCCGTCACAGTAGTTCACTCTTACTAAGAAATGGTGAGAATTTCACCATATTATAAATAATAGATAGTTGGGGCAACATATAGAATAAATACCAATGGTTCAATATGGATTTTTAAGCGCAGATTTTGAGGTTTTTGTTTCGCCCCAACCTATATTTCCTATTTTAGTGAATCATTTCCTTGAATAATATTCAGTTACCTTTATAAATAAATTACAGTATTTTAGGCCATTTTTAGGGCATAAACCGAGGACAAGTAACGGTGACACATAACTTATAAACCAATGGAACTGCGGAATTTTATGAGAAAATTCACTGATAATCTTTGTAATTAGTGAGGAATTTTCACTTTGAATATTAGCTCTAACTCCATTAGTAATGCGAATGGCTGTATCATTGTCCCCTTCATCTCCCTTCACCTTCAAAATCATATACACCAACGATAAACTCCTCTCTTGATATACATTTTTGTTGCAGAAACTTATTTGACGTTCTACTATCCACTTCAATAATGAACGATTGTCTAGATATATTGTTGGATATATTATGTTCACAGTTTACTGAAGAACAATTCCTAGTTCACCATTTCAATTGAGTTATATTAGGAGGCAATAATGTCTTCGAGACATGAATATACTACAGTTTGAGTCGTTTGTAATAACTTTATTAATGTATTCTACGTCGGACACAGGGGTACTTTATGAGCAACAAAGCCAGTTTTCTGGAGGCAGCACTCAGTACTGCAGCGCACCCGCTCGTATGATTTTCATTTTATGTTCATCGGTAGGTTAACCACCTACGGCCATTAGCCCATCTCAAAAACGTGAATAGGAACAGCCAGTCAAACTCAATCCAGGAAAGTTCAAAAGTACGAGGGAACCAAATATTCTTTCCAAGTTACCCATCAATCGCCTGGAGCCAAATAAATCACGTTTGTTGGTATTTGTCGGAGAAGTAGCGTTTTGATCACACTCGTACTTTCTAACACGCCTTGTTCAACACAACAGTTCGGCCGTGATAAGTGATGAAAACATACTCCTCTGGAGCAGCAACGCCCCCAGGGGTCGCCGTTCTTTCCAAGCACTTCTTCCCTTATTTCCTACTTCTTCCGACGAGTTTTCCCGGGGGTTCTAAGTGATTACGTGCCGCGGCTGCGAAACTCTGACCCACATCGCTTCCACAGCATTCTTCGCTACTGGGAATAAATTATGAGGCTTGGGGTGGCGGTGGAGCGGGAGGCACTTCAGCAGCGGCTAGCCTCTTGTCACTAAGGGTTTTTTTCTCTTTTGCATTAATTCCAAACACTTTTCTTCTTTTCAATTCTTTACACTAGGGAATTATTACGTATCAAGGACTATCCAACATCACGTTACCACAATGCACATTGATAGAAAGATAATATTCAACGATATAGAATTCACTATTCCATTAAAATGATAATCGAACTATATGTAACTTGCAAACTCCGGTGCTAGATGGTTCAAATTTTACGTTCAAATTGTTGGGGTCATATTTGGATTCAGCATGAAATTTCCTACAAATCTAGCCCAATTACACACACACACACACACACACACACACACACACACACACACACACACACACACACACACACACACACACACACACACACACACACACACACACACACACACACACACACACACACACACACACACACACACACACACACACACACACACACACACACACACACACACACACACACACACACACACACACACACACACACAACACACACACACACACACACACACACACACACACACACACACACACACACACACACACACACACACACACACACACACACACACACACACACACACACACACACAC
>CM061046.1:31110781-31223281 GCA_030762985.1 Adelphocoris suturalis
GCGCGCGCGCGTGCGCGCAAATGTGCATCTATGTGTAAACTAAAGTTGCGTTTGGGTATTGGAAATGTACCTAAGAAAAAATAAATGAATACAAATTAAATCACCACTGTTTCCAATCTATTAGAATAAACGATTAAGGGAGGGAACCTAGACATTTCTCAGTGTGATACAATCACGTTTCTACATTCTATCCTTCAGTTAACACATTATTTTCCAGTAAAGCTTAGGTGCCACTAGTTGGGAAGTAGCCCCAGACCTATAAGTTAAATAGAGGAAAATGAATGCAATAGTAAAATACGAGTTAATCCAATTTATTGCCATATTTACCGAATAACGTTGAATTATTCATCAGCCTTCACCTTTATAACATTGTTACGTTACCTAAAACCACAGTAACTACAAGGCACCAAATATAGGAATCACGCTTTGTGTTTCACACACTGGTGAAACTCGCCATGATTACCAAACAAAAAATCGAGTCGGGGATAGGGTCAATAATAAATTGAATGTGAAAGTAGAACATCCCATACTACTTCACAGGCGGGACGGGACATAATATCCACTGGCGGAGAAGGATATTGACAAAAAAGGGGAAAACGAGTTATTTTCCATGGATGAAAGGCGAGGGTTTCTAACCCTAGCCATTATTGTGTAGACGTGGGATATGAGTTTCCGTGGAGAGCATAAAAACAGAGAGGATGCATGACGTTCATTTTGATCCTCTAGAGAACCAATTTTTTCCTAAGCTCACTAATCTCACTAATTCATACTCGAGCCTTTTTCTACATCGAAAAATACATCTGGCGAAAAAAAAATATTTTTCGGACTCCTTAAATGTAAATTCAGAATTTAATTAACGAAAGAGCAACCACTAATCATTCCTTCTGCGTGTTTATTGATAGTTGTCATCTGGACCTATCAAGATGGTGAATTTACATAATTGATTTTCGAATACTAGTAATCATGTTGTGCTTTAAACACTCCAATTTAGCACCCTCACCTCTCTCTGAGACATATGTTAGTGATACACAGTACGGACCTTCACACAAACTGAGCGAGATATTGTATGAATATTAGGGGGTTGACACGAGGTAGTAGTACCATTTTCACGGGTATTGTAGTGCTGTAGTATTGTAGTACTAGAGTATTGTAGTACTGTACTATTGTAGTACTGTAGTATTGTAGCACTAGGGTATTGTAGTACTGTAGTATTGTAGTACTAGGGCAAGATTGTCATGGGATCGGAACTGTAGGAGTTAATTAGCTTCATCTGTTGCGACTGAAAACCATCAAAAATTTATCCTAACTGCTTTTTGCGGGGAAAAAAAATCTTTGAGGCTTGTCTCAATGAAATGCCTGAAAACGGATTTCCTTAAAGACAAATTTGTAATTCTTTGACCCATTGCCATAGATTAATTTTGTACGAAAATTCGCTAAAACCAACTGTGACGAGGTGAAATTCACGTCACCCCTTTTCTTTAATTTCCAAAACCTATAGGTATGTAATAACTTTTTTGACATAGATGTGCCTTTTGGCTGGGGGTCATGACAAAATAAGCGTGATCGTGATCACAAAATGTAATAGGTAACTAGGTTGCTAGCTACTTTCATTACGTTACTAATCACGCTACTCTATCCAGAAAATGAGGAAGTCAATATTTCTAAGCAATTAACGAAACAACAAAACAATTCGAAATTTCAATTTAAGTGATTTCATCCACTGTTTCTTATCTTACCTACAAGTTAAGTAGCATAATGGTTCCTACGAAAGACATATCTATGCATGAGCTTTTTCCGTGCAAGCAGTAAAAATTTACATTTCCGTTTATTTTTTGATTTGCTTGTCCACTATATACGATTCAGCCTTAAGCTGAATTTCGGACGAAAATTAATTTCACTCGTATAAGAGTAATAGCCACAAGGCAACGCTCGACCTCGTCAAGGAATGAGACGGCCACCTTCTCGGTTTGAAATTTTACTCCTGTGCGGGAGTGGGAGAGAGCAAAGCTGAGACAACCAAAGGAGAGAAATGGGGCTGTTTCCCTGGTGTATACGTGTATCGGCTCAATGAATTGCAACCAATGGGGCCACTCTAGGTGTTTTTCACTTTGGCTTCTAAAATAATTAAACTTAAATTTTGTATTTCTGTTTGGATCTTCAATCCTCTCTTGTACCTATAAATTTGAAAACCCCCACCACTAGTTTCCACATTTGACTCATTATTATTATTACAAAATTAGTCAATTTACAGTAAATGAAAAAGTTGTTTTGCGAAACTAAAAGTCAATTTCAGAGTTCTCAAAAATATATATTATCTTGAGTTTGATAACTATCTGAAATTATTACTCAGGAGTTTTCCGTAAAGAGTTTTTTTTATCCAAAAAGTGGCTGATAGGTTTTTCAATATTACATCTGGCTTAAATGGCTCTAATTTCAATTTCAAATGTATTACTCCAATTTTAAAGTCATAGAAAAAATGGTTAATTTTTATTTGAAAAATTCTAAAATTGCGCCCCTCTCAGGTTTAATGTTAGACGTTAAGTTTAATGTTAAGTTTTGAATTTTTTTTTTATCTAGAAGTATATTTTCTTTATTATTGTCTGAATCCTTTTTTAAAATAATAATCACTGTTGTCTATTTTGGTTATTATGCAGAACATATTCCCAAATTTCTGTTTTTCATTTGAGGTTTTAAAACTATCTTGCCTTAAGCATTCTGTCGAATGATTTTTGGATATAAAATTTTTGGTTTAGTCACCTCACAAACTAGATAGGTTCAAAGGGGCAACGATATCATGCTGAAAGAAACTGCAGTGATGATTTTTTTTCTTTTCTTTGGGATTTTGTTATGAGACATTAACTTCAAAATATATTATGGGGCATCCATTTTCTCAGGCGTATAATTTGGATTTCTTTGGGGAACCCCACTCATTGAATAGTTGAATAAAGGCATTCTTCATAAATTTTTTCAAAATAGGGAATTCTTTGATAGGGCATTTCAGGTATTACGTCCAGAGCCAGTTTCCTTCCACTTCATAAGATAAGGTCCTCCTGGTGTGTTGTTTTATGATCGTCTTGGACACATCTATTAAGAAGACCATGAACTACAAAGTAGACCATGAACTACAATTTCCGTTGGGTCTCCGGACTTACAAAAGTACCTATCTTATAGTACATTCACAGTTTTTTCTAGTGGGTGCAGTTGTAAATGTAACCAAGAATTTGATAAATTATATAGGTTATTTTATACAGTAAATCAGAGCTGCAGTACAATAAAATCATCAAGACCACGGGAAAGCAACCCGCCCCAATTTGTAGTCAGCTCACTGATCCTCATCACTTCTCCACCGTACTTTCAACCAACCAAAGTTTCTTCGGCATCTCGAGAGAAAAACCCACGGATCGTATAACACAACACGACGGTACCTGAATCTAACATAATGTCTTCCGAGGGATCTACCTTTTCAAAGAGGAGTCTCATTTTTTTCCAGGGGTTCTTCAGAGGCGCTGATGGAGACGGGAGGGCGGCTCTAAAGACGTGGTCGGAATAAGAGGGTCATATCAGATCAGAAACTCGTACCCTGCAGCGGAGCCACACCCAACGCTCACGTGGTTGTCCGACGTACGGCAGCCACTATATTGATTCGCCTTGAATGCGGGATGGGAGAAAACATACCGCAAATGGACTACACAACTAAACACTCTTCTGATTATTTACTAAATTTCATTTCATCTTTTGATTTAATTTTCGAAACTTCCATCGAATCAAACGAAATGCGTTGATATCATGTTCTTGAAGACAGAGGAGAAGTATATGGTACTGGGCAGTCCGGAATGAATTGGTATTATAGTCTCGACCAGTGAACGACAGAAGAAAAAAAGTGTTATATGGGTCAAGGGTACAATAAAATAATAAATAAAAAAATAATGGAAAACATGTCTTGGCAGCGGTAAAACCTCCAGAAATATTCTGCCAACTGGCCTTATCCAGAATCCATGAAGTTCCTTTCACGGTTCTCTTTGAATGAGCTATTTCAGTGCAATGAAGTCGTATTAAACGATTTCAACCGTAATAATCGCTCCAATTTTATATCAGTGTTTCAAACAAAAGGAACGGAAACTGAGAACAGTATTTCGATAGGTAACCTACAACTTTCCATAGAGCTTGTTTTTGTGCCTTTCTGAGTCATAGAAATATTCATTCATCCATTCAATATTCAGGATATTGATGAATAGGAATGCAAAGGAACCAGGGAAATTTTTAAAACAATAAAATAAAATAAATAAATAAATAAATAAATGAAAATAAAAGTCGCCGAAATTAAAATAACATAATTTATTATTTTAATTGTATATATTGAGAAATTCCTCAAAATAAGTACCAACTAAAAATAATGTTCTTAGAGAAAAAATACGACGAAGGAATTAATATCATTGAGTAATCGAAGTAATACGATTTAAAAAGAGTTGTAATCTAAATAGAACCTCCTGATGAAATAATAATCTCTATTATTTATAAGAATAATAACTAATTTACGTGAAAACGGACCTCGGATTCAGCGAATTCTAAAACGTCCAAAATCAGTATCTGTTCCGTTGAGAAAATAAATCATTAAATTTTACTCAGTGAGTGGGGGAGGGCAAAGTGATAAATTCTATGACTAATGGTTGAGACGAAGCAAAATATACCTGTGAGACTTGCTTAAGATTTTCACTAGAAAAATCCAATAGTATTGGAAGTGAAATATTCCTAATTCAATTCAAATATCAATATAGGACTGAAATCAAGTGATAGAATGAATGAATAAAGATAATTATTCTGTGGCGAAAAGAGCCAAAGTAATCAACCACCGCATCAGAAATGGCTATAACTGACTCTTGAGATATTGGTTGAAGAGGTAGGACTGACAAGCCCTGTTTTCCAACCGGATTACGCCCCCAGTTTCTCATAATTCGAATGGGAGCCGGGAAGCAGATAGCAGTTTGCTCAAGACGGAGTGGCTGTTTGAGAGGCGACCATGCTCGGAGGGCTGAGTTGTTATCCAAGTTAATATGAGTGTAGAATTAATCTTGACTTACCCCCACCAACCCCTCCTCTTCCAGCCTTTCAGGGTTCAAGGGGCGAATGTTGACTTATCCTCGGGTGTTTGTCTTGGATCTAAGTTGGCGGGCTTACATTGGGGGGTAGCTTCCTTCGGTCAACTCATTTCCTTTTAGGGCAAAAGAACCTTTCCTCTTCTAGACGTTTTCTCCTGAGACCACCGGTGGCGATCTCTGCAACCTTTTCCTGTTTACATTCCATGTGTGGCGACTAATTACGTTCCATTGTTGCTCCCTTATGAAATAGTTAATCTTGAGAAAAACTTCGAGCTCAACATTGGATCGATCTGATAATATTTCAGATGACACTACTTGTAGCAAGACGCTTTTTCTAGTGGGGCAAAGTAGGGCAAACAACCACATGGCAAATATGCTAAGCTAACTATTTTAAAAAACTACACGAAGTATGCGAAAAACGTGAAGCTACATTCATACAGTAGTATACCGTGACTCATGGACTGATACGGTACGACTTTACAGTAATTGTTTCATTTCATTTTGGATCTAATGAAGCCTAAAATAACTGGGAAAAAAGGAGGAGAGGAATCATCCTCGTCACAGTAGTTCACTTCTTACTAAGAAATGGTGAGAATTTGTACTGAACAGTCTTAAAATCATAGCTCATATTATAAATAATAGATAGGTGGGGCAACATATAGAATAAATACCAATGGTTCAATATGGATTTTTAAGCACAGATTTTGAGGTTTTTGTTTCGCCCCAACCTATATTTCCTATTTTAGTGAATCATTTCCTTGAATAATATTCAGTTACCTTTATTAATAAATTACAGTATTTTAGGCCATTTTTAGGGCATAAACCGAGGACAAGTAACGGTGACACATAACTTGTAAACCAATGGAACTGCGGAATTTTATGAGAAAATTCACTGATAATCTTTGTAATTAGTGAGGAATTTTCACTTTGAATATTAGCTCTAACTCCATTAGTAATGCGAATGGCTGCATCATTGGCCCCTTCATCTCCCTTCACCTTCGAAATCATATACACCAACGATAAACTCCTCTCTTGATATACATTTTTGTTGCAGAAACTTATTTGACGTTCATGCCACATTCGCCTATACTATGCTCTACTATCCACTTCAATAATGAACGATTGTCTAGATATACTGTTGGATATATTATGTTCACAGTTTACTGAAGAACAATTCCTAGTTAACCATTTCAATTGAGTTTTATTAGGAGGCAATAATGTCTTCAAGACATAAATATACTTCAGTTTGAGTCGTTTGTAATAATTTTATTAATGTATTCTACGTCGGACACAGGGGTACTTATGAGCAACAAAGCCAGTTTTCTGGAGGCGGAGGAGTTTTCTGGGGTACTGCTGCGCACCCGCTCGTATGATTTTCATTTTATGCTTATCGGTAGGTTAACCACTTACGGCCATTAGCTCATCTCAAAAACGTGAATAGAAACAGCCAGTCAAACTCAATCCAGGAAAGTTCAAAAGTACGAGGAACCAAATATTCTTTCCAAGTTACCCATCAATCGCCTGGAGCCAAATAAATCACGTTTGTTGGTATTTGTCGGAGAAGTAGCGTTTTGATCACACTCGTACTTTCTAACACGCCTTGTTCAACACAACAGTTCGGCCGTGATAAGTGATGAAAACATACTCCTCTGGAGCAGCAACGCCCCCAGGGGTCGCCGTTCTTTCCAAGCACTTCTTCCCTTATTTCCTACTTCTTCCGACGAGTTTTCCCGGGGGTTCTAAGTGATTACGTGCCGCGGCTGCGAAACTCTGACCCACATCGCTTCCACAGCATTCTTCGCTACTGGGAATAAATTATGAGGCTTGGGGTGGCGGTGGAGCGGGAGGCACTTCAGCAGCGGCTAGCCTCTTGTCACTAAGGGTTTTTTTTCTCTTTTGCATTAATTCCAAACACTTTTCTTCTTTTCAATTTTTTACACTAGGGAATTATTACGTATCAAGGACTATCCAACATCACGTTTCCACATTGCACATTGGTAGAAAGATAATATTCAACGATATAGAATTCACTGTTCCATTAAAATGATAATCGAATTATATGTAACTTGCAAACTCCGGTGCTAGATGGTTCAAATTTTACGCCCACAATATCGTCATCCTTCTCCATTTTTCAGAACGCCTGTAGCCGTTTTGCCGAAATTGCGAAATTCTGAATTACAGTCAAAAAGTAGGCAGAAAGGGACCCTTAGCCTACAACTGATTTCAGTACATACACAAGGAGCAATGATTAGCACGGAGTTTTTGATCTCTTATTTTCAATAATAAACCTTTGTAATCGACCAACCCCCCCCCCCCCCCCCCCCGAACTCTTTTTGGTCTACGTTTCAAGATGCTAAAAACTATTTTCACAGTTTTTCAGTAGGTTTTTGAGGGATTTGGAGGGTTTGGATCAATGTGGGGGGGGGGGGGGGGTTTGTTGGGGTCATATTTGGATTCAGCGTGAAATTTCCTACAAATCTAGCCCTATTACACACACACACACACATATATATATATATATATATATATATATATGGGGGGGGATTGTTGGGGTCATATTTGGATTCAGCGTGAAATTTCCTACAAATCTAGCCCTATTACACACACACACACACACACACACACACACATATATATATATATATAATTTATATATATACCCCCAATAATTTTTTATGTAACGTCCGTGACGAAATTAACGATGATTTTCACGTACAACCGAGTAGTTGAGTAGTTGCTATAGATTGTGTCACAATTTCAGTGTTTTTCACGTACAACCCAGCCGTTGTTAGGGGAATGAAACTTCCACAGTTTTCATCGCACAAAAATCGTTCGCCACTCGTTGGAAAGCGCTTGATTTATGTGATAAATGTTCACATTTCAAGCTACCAATTTCCCTCTCCTTACGTACCTGGCTACATTCCAAAACTAAGTTGATTCGGGCTAAGAATTGCATAGCAAATTATCCTCGTTTTCTACGCAGTAGAAAAGAGAAAAGATCCGGCGAGGCGCGAAGCGCCGAGTATAGATTAGGGGGTTCCAGGGGGGCGAGTGTATATATATCTGTGTGTGTGTGTGTGTGTGTGTGTGTGTGTTTAAGTGTGTTTAAGATGATGTTTGGATTGTGATATCTTCTACCTCATGGACCCATGCGAAAAACTCCTATCGCATCGCATGTATCATTAGATACTGGTGCAACAAGGCAATGGTGGTCGCGTGACTCAAACAGCAAGTGGGTATTTAGGGGAGAGAATCAAGACGCTTCACTCAGTTCCACTTTGCTCCGGTAAAGACACGCCAACAAAAGAGAAACTCAAAACCACTGGTAAAAGTACTAATCGTGTAGCATCACGTTATGAACTAATGTTAGCATTTATTTACAATTTTGAATGTATTTTTTTAAACCATTGTTCCTTAGCAAAGTTTTACTTGCAACTATAGTTTACCATTCAGAGGTAGACATCATTCACATTTTCAGACAGACGTTCGGCTGTAAAATAAAAAGTCCTATAACATTTAAAGCTGAGGAAACATTCCAGAATTTTTCAAAATGGATTTCCATGAGGATCGGCAAATATCTTTTTTTCAATTGTGGAGGTAATGAAATAGGCCGTTTGCATTGAAATGTCACTATAGAAATTTAATGCTGAGAAATTTTAGTAGTATTGTTTGGGGATAGAAGTGATGAGAGGAGTTAACAAAAACGAAAAATATTGCAACAAGTTACACATGTAGTGACAGAAAGCAAGCGATTTGAACCTCCCCTACGTTTTCTGACAACTGAGATTGATAAACCATCTGATGTGAGTGCTAGAAACCACCGAAACCTGTTTCAAACAGTTTTGGAAAGGAATGCGTTGTCTGATTGTCTGTTTCAAACTATCGACAGAAACACTTGGAACAATAGACGTACTGAATCATTCAAAACAAGGTCCGAAACTGCTCAAGGGGAGAAAAGAAAATCCTTTCAATCTGATTCCTTCGGCAGTTTCATAATGGCTACCTTATATTTCTATACTATTCATTTTTTTAATTAAAAAAATAAAATTATGATAACTTGAATAAGAAATTGGGGATATTTTGGAGCTCCGTATAGATGGTCCAAGGTATTAGGTAGGTAACAACAATAGAGATGTGGCTTGAACTACGTTCTGTGGTTCTGCATTATGCATTTCGAAACTAAAAACGTGGTAGGCTAACCTTACAAACGTTAAAGCTATTAAATCGGTAACATTACAAATTGGATAGCCAATTCCTTTCACAACTCCAAATACAGACTTCAAACATGCATCTCATTTTACACGGAGTTTTCCTAGTCGCAGAAGTAAGATGACACGACCGCGAATGTCAAGCAACAACGAAAGTAAAAGTAGCTATAAATTGATGTCAGGTGGGGCTTTTAAACAAGGAACAGAGGAAGTCCTTTCTCAAGTCCCAGCCTAGTAGGTATATATTTATCATAGTCTGTTTCTGCTAGATGGCTTTTCCTCAAACAGAATTTCTCGCAGTGGAATTTCAAGATAAATCGACTAGTTGCCATAAGATTTAGGGAACGAACCGAATCTTGTGAGGAGAAGTTATGGAACCACAATTTCATATGTGGGATTTCATTTTATCAGCTAAAAGTTCTGAACTAGGGATTTCCTAAAAGGTGTAATATAAGGTGTATCGAATGGAAGAAAGTGAGTAAAATACTACTAGAAACAAATTATATGAGTCATACGACAATATGATTGGAGGGGGTTGGGGGGGGGGGGTCGACTCACCGCCTGGGAAGTAATTAATTGCTGCCGAGTCTACCTAAAGGTAGTGGAAGCATTGTTTTCACTTTCGGGAGAAAAAAAATGATTGGTCTCCAAAATCAAAATTTCCACTCGCATTTTATTTAGACCATTCTGAACAACTTTGGTTCCGAGCTGTCGCTGTGTGTGTGTGCGTGAGTGAGTGCGTGCGTGCGTGTGTGTGTGTCAGTCGTGTGTCCGCAAATCCTTGTAAGAAGCTTATTTTCCACAGTTTTCATCCGATTTTGATCACTTTTTTTAAGCGAATTTTTGAAGAAAATTAAGCTATTGCTCTCGCCTCAAAATTTGTAGAATGTGAATTTTTGAAAACATTTTATGCAGAAATCCGTTTCAGCCTATTCTGAATCATATTCTGAAGTTTAACGCATTTTTTTAATGTATGTATATATGTATGTATGTATATATGTATGTGTCACTCCAGACGATAACTGTCCTTAGAATTGAGCTAGAAACTTCAAACAAATTTTAAAATGTTAAGGACACAAGACGAAAGTTCAAGTTCGTTGGCCAGCATGATCGGATTACATCTTCGGGTTGAAATGTTCAAAAATGTAGTCAAAAATTTCAAAATAGCCCGTTTTTGCGATTTGTTGTGCGAAATAATGTTTTCAGCATACTAACATGTGGTATATTCGGAATCAGCGTAAAACGTCCTATAAGAATATGTATCAAGTTTTCAAAAATTTCAAAGTTGAAAAATCAGTCAAAATCAAAATAATGCCGTTCGCTAGTTGTAAAAATCGGTAATATTTGCATGAAACATTGTCCAAATTCTATTGAACTACTCTTATGGAAGTATCCCTGTATAACCAATCCTATAACCATGCTGTTTAAAACGTAGGTAGTAGGTGCTTGTTAAAATAAATGATCTTGAAGTAGTCCGAAATGCAGAAACTCTATCTGCTTTACAAGCAGATACCATGTTACATGGATATGTCTTTGATTGGGGATTTCATAACGGTTGTCCTCGAGAGTTGTAAATAAATCCTTTAACTTTAAACAAACCCCTGGGCCGCATCCCGACTAATTATTCCAACAAAATAATGGTTTACTTATAGAAATGTTGAAAATAACTGTGGAGAGAAGCCCCAAGCCACTACAATGAGTTGTTGTTAACAGTCGACTGTTGTAAAGAGGATGAAAATGTTTCCTATGGCATGGAGTAAATGATGCTATTTCTTTACGTTAAGAATATTGTAACCGGCTTATTAAAATTGTTTATAGTCCAATCAACTTAGTTTAGGAATGTAGCCAGATACGTAAGGAGGGGGAAATTGGTAGCTTGAGATGTGAACATTTATCACATAAATCAAGCGCTTTCCAACGAGTGGCGAACGATTTCTGTGCGATGAAAACTGCGGAAGTTCCATTCTCCTAGCAACGCTGGGTTGTACGTGAAAAACACTGAAATTGTGACACAAATTTTGCGTCACGGAAATTTTTGGTTGAATAAAAACGTGAAAAAAAAGTAATCACAACTGATGAGTTTACTCTGTGAAATATTCCGTCCTCCGATTCTATCGGTCGCTCTCTTTAATGTTTTACGCTCAACTGTTTTAGGACTTTATGTAGCTTTAATACTGACAGTGGCTTAGAAAAAAGTATGAGTACCTCCTAATTATTTTTAATAATTTGATTCCATGTTTGTCTATCAAAATCATAAACTAAAATTTCTCTACACAATCAATAGCGACTGAAATGTCGACGATTTCTTCAAAAATTCGCTCATGGGGTCATGCTGCATGACTGGACTTTTTTCTCTTGTAATTGGGTTCGTCCCGTATTTTCTAAATAAATAAACTCGATCCTCTGAAGGATGAGTGTCAAGGGAATTTATCAGCTGATACGATCGTCGTATATATGGACGAGGAACGGCGAAAACTGCTCTTTCAACAACATAGCTACGTTTTTTGAGTCACGACGAGGGAAAGAATGACTATGCCATCTTTCGATGAAAAATCTTAAAGGGAAAAGGCCTTAAATAAGGCCATACTGCGCAACATAATGATCTGTAAATTAAAATACCAATAGTATTTTACGACATCATTTATTTCAATCTTACAAGAGTAGAGTTCTGCGCAGTATGAGATTCTGTGTCTCAAGCAGTTATGAACTAGAAACGTTTATCGGTTTTAAATATATGTTCATAAGCAACGCAAATGAATCTGTGGATGGCCAACCACCGAGCTTCAGTCACCCATAACCAGCCACTCCCTTTCAACGAGCATTCAAGATCTCATGATGCATTTGATCAATGTTTCGGGATGAAGGTTTTGAAAAAGGTGCCACCAAGTTCTAATGATCGACTTCTCCACTAATCAGAAAAGGCACATAAGTGGGTTTTTGAAAGCGAACGTACCTCCCGGTCTCAACGGTAATGATTACAATTATCCCCTCCCAGTGATTTAAATTATGTCCATCCATCTCCCCTGTGAACAAGCCATCCAGTCTTCGAATCAGTTTATGAATTACTTTTTCATTTAAATTTTCAACTTCTAACTTGTAAACAAGATTTATATTCGAAATATTCAAAAAAACATCTTTTTTCTTACTTAGTTTATCTAACATTTATACAAAACAAATTATATGTATATATAGACTTAGATTTCAGATCTTGTGTCATTACGATAAAAATTTTGTTTCATGGTCGGGATGGCCTCCACGAGGATCCACAGCTGTAGGTAAAAAGCGAGTAGTGGATTGCCCGAAATATATTACAGAGCGAGCTATGATGTGAAATTCCCCATAATTCGGTAATAAGGCTGAAACAAGATTGAAGACTGAAACTCCTATAACTATTTGCTGACGTTTTTGGGTAATTCAAAAATTTCCCAGTCAAACATTGGTCATTCCAAAATTGGAGAAGCAAACCAAGCTGATCAACCAGTAGTCCTCGTAAGGCTTAATGCAACAAAATGAGAGAGCTACCAAAACTATACGACCCGATGACTTGGCACAAATGCCTTTGCAACACGTGAAATCCATCAGGTTAATCCTAATCCACTTTATAATCCTTGGACCATCCAAACAGGTTCCTGCACCTCCACTTTAACCCACTTAGGAGAAGAGTTAACACCACTGGAGTTCTGTGACATCTTCATTAAACACACCGCCTGCATAGCAAAGCACCAGTGGAGGGGTTTTAGTGGGGATAGCACTCGGGGAAAACTTTATCTAACAAGATGAAGCGCGGCATCCGCCTCCCCTTGACGTGACATGGGTGCCAAACATTCGCACTAAATCTCTTAAGCGGGCCCTGACAAATAGTCTTAACTCTTAAAAGTTTTGATCCTCTGAAACATTCAGTTAGGTACCATCCAGCTTTATTGTCTTCACTTGGCAGATTTCGGCAGACTATATCATAAAAATATGTTCATAACTCCGTAGAGCTTCGTGAAAACATCTTCAACCATCTATTCATCATCTCCCGAAGTTTTTAATTTTTCTTCAATACGATAATTCAAAAAGATCCTTGATACTAATGTTAATTTTGTGGTTTGAAGTCATCACTACAAAAAAGAAGTAGCTTGTTATCTGTTATTTGTACCAAGATGTGGTTGCTGCGACATTACTGATTTTTCAAGTGTGTGTGATATGTGTAGGTCACGAATATCTTTAGAAGGGGTAATTTACCATTTAGACACCCAACCTGCATTATTCCTGAAAATTTAAAAATTGGTCTGTAATTTAGTAGAGTGTTGTCTGTTACCTACAAGACTTCGCTGATACAGAGATGGACACGAAACTAAAATTTTCCGTGAATGTCTACCTAATTTCAATCGGAATAAAAAAGAAATTCAAGGCAACGAGCAAACGCAGTATTTCAACTTTATCTTAACGACATGAGGGTAATAACCAAATAGCCTGACTCACTTCGTTTAAAAATTTTATATTTATATTTAAACCTAACAAATCAATGTACATAACTGTTTTGACTGTATCGTACGTCTTCCACCTATTGCATATTCAATATACGAGTATTTCTGAGTAAATCAGGTAACTACAATTTCCAGTTTTCTTGGCATGGTTGCTGTATCACTAGTACCATCCATTTCACACGGGTTGTGAACAGCGTCGTTATTCCTACTACCTTCACTCTAGCCGGAAGTTTAGTGCATATTTCACGAGGTTCCTGTCTAGAGCCCAGCTGCAACCTGCTCCTTCAATTAATGGTAGTCTACAAACTTCAAGGTTTTCGTATAAAGTGTAATGTTGAAATTCGAGGAAGAATGGGATTGATTTACGACACGCTACTAAGACTGAGGTGAGAACTTTTAGACGGGTTAAGTACATTACTTGGGTGAACTTAGCATACCATGAGTGTGAGGTGTTCTTGGCTTGGAAGAACGATGTACTCTGGGATAGGGGATAGAATTTCCGGAACAGAAAATAGGAAAATAGATAGGAAGAAGGGAATATTTAAAAAGGAGATCAACATTTCACCCCATAATGATGTAAGTAACTATTTGTATCACCAATAAAAAGGGGGTACGTATGTATTTCCTGCAATTTAGTTCTTTATAATATCGTAAATGTAAAATGATTCGTTTTGAAAAGCCCCAAACCAGATTCCTACGATGAAACTTTTCAAGAACCATCTTTCCAAAATTTCGGAGCCATTACAATATCTGGGCACATTTTTTTTCAAAAATTCATTCGAAACAAAGGAAATTTTTTTCTTGTCAAAATAGATGTTGGCGAAAAAAAAAAAAAAAAAAAGACAGTTTTTTAGATGGGGTCAATTGAAGAATGACTACGCCGCTAATAACAATATTAAGCAACGATTATTATTTAAAGAAGTATTGCAATGATGAAATGTTGGAAATAATTATGGTTCCTTTCTGAACCGAGAGAGTGCGTCTACCCTGCGACGTTTTCTTGGGTCGAAGTGGTATTCCCAATTATCTGAAAGGGCGGTCAGGGGAGACATCTAGTCACCTGCTAGCACATTTAGTACTGGGAAGAGGACCGGAACTGGGCGGAAATTTAGATATCTAACTTACAGGAGGCAGCCGTCCTCTCTTATGGTCTTCCGCACACCAGCCGCCGGACGGGGCCGTGATGACCTGAACCAGGCAACGGACGGCAATCGCTGCGATCGCTCTCGAAGCGAAAAATGCCGCGTCCTGGCATCACTGGACGTTCCCGTCCTTACTTAATGTGTGGTGGGGCAGGAGAGGATGGCTGCCACCGTGGCCGTGAAGAAAAATTAGATGTATACATTTTTCGATCTCCTCCTGACCGTTCCCTGCCTAGTGTATGGGGACCTTAACTCAGATATACAAGGAACGGAGGAAGGTTACCTGAGATAGCTGCGTATGATACACTATTATTAGGGTAAACGGAGCTGTCTCTCTTCTACCTTATTATTGATTAATCAAATTGACGCTGTGTTGGGTCTCAAATTCGTCTAAAACTAAAACAAAAAGATCTTGAAAGAATCAAGAAAATGTACAAAAAACGACTTCGCAACATTAAAATGTGAATATGTTAAAAATTGAGCAATAAAATCCAGACATGCGAAGTGCGATGCTTTCAGAGGTTAACTCAATAAATCATCACAAAAGGCAAACGAAACAAAATGGATATTTCGCAGGTAACATTGCCTTCAGACTCAATTCAAGCAACTGGAAGTTCTCGAAAAAAAGAATCATTTGGTTAATTCGCGCTGTCTTCGCTCCTTTTCAAGGCTGTCATTACATGAATAACCTGAGAGGGTGAAGAAAATGAAAGAAGAACAGGGTATGAACGAGATAAAAAGAGTGAATTGTAAAGAAAGAGAAGAACCGTCAGAAAAAAGAGTGAATGTAAAAAAGGAGAGAACAAGATGAGGAAGGTTCCATCTCCGAACGCGGCGAGGGGGTGGTGTCGAGTGGTTCGGAAACGACGACCACGATAGATAGTGATCCATCACTCTTCCTCCCGTCTAGGAACAGCAAAGTTTCGCCTCTCAAGTTTTTTCCTACCTCCTTTTCCTCCGTGATGAGCGATACTTTCCCGTTAGCTTGAAGGACCTGCTTTGGAAGATGAGGCTATTTATTCAGAGCAGCGGAAATTTCTTTTTCGTCAACGCTCTCGACAACGGGAGGTTATAATGTAAGAGAAAACAAGGTCAAACAGTTTCAAGCCCAGGAGACAAGAGGCATAATAGAGCAATGAAATTGGAGGGCAAAAAGCTACTAAGTCTACGATCACGAAGAAAGTGAAGAGTAAACACTATAGATATTGAATAAATATAATAAATTTATTACTAAACATACAAATATTTATTATTATATTTATGAAGAATGTATTATCGAAAACATGTTAAGCAGTAAAACTTCTAAATATTCGGCTCATATGATGTACAGTTCCTCAGTATTTCCAAGAAGATTTATAAGAATTCCACTATCTGCTTTACAAGCAGATACCATGTTACATGGATATGTCTTTGATTGGGGATTTCATAACGGTTGTCCTCGAGAGTTGTAAACAAATCCTTTAACTTTAAACAAATCCCTGGGCCGCATCCCGACTAATTCCAACAAAACTACGGTTTACTTATAGAAATGTTGAAAATAACTGTGGAGAGAAGCCACTACAATGAGTTGTTGTTAACAGTCGACTGTTGTCAAGAGGATGAAAATGTTTCCTATGGAGTGGAGTAAATGATGCTATTGCTTTACGTTAAGAATATTGTAACCGGCTTATTACGAGTAAAATTGTTTATAGTCCAGCCAACTTAGTTTAGGAATGTAGCCAGGTACGTAAGGAGGGGGAAATTGGTAGCTTGAGATGGGAACATTTATCAAATAAATCAAGCGCTTTCCAACGAGTGGCGAACGATTTCTGTGCGATGAAAACTGCGGAAGTTCCATTCCCCTAGCAACGGCTGGGTTGTACGTGAAAAACACTGAAATTGTGACACAAATTTTGCGTGACGGAAATTTGTGGTTGACCCCCCCCCCCCCCCAGAGCTAAGACATATCCGTGTCAAAATATATGAACAAGGTGATCGCAAATGAATGAAAAAGAGGTCATTCCATTTTGCAGAAAATAGGAGATTTTGATTACTGGTTAACTACCACATTATACATAGAAACATTCTGAGTTCAAGCTCTTTACCATGGCACGTACGTTTTGTGTTGCAAAAAGTGAAAACAAAGTAACACGAGACGTTCTCGAACAATAAAGTCGAGTCACGAGACTCTAGACCCTGACTTGCTCTTTAGTTCGACCCACCGCGTGGCGTTTCCAGCGCTCCAGGCACCATGAGATTTTACACAGATCATTTTTTGCTTAGATAAGTAGTCTGGATGTTCGCCACGCTCGCATCTCGAAAATGCAAGTAGCATCCCAAGTAGTCAATCCCTTAGTAAAAATTCAGACTAGTTGGACAAATAGCAAGACAAGGTCTAGCTCGTGACTCGACTTGATTGTTCGAGAACGTCTAGTTAAAGAAACGGTCATGAATTGCCGCTAGCCACGTACCCAGGTTCCTGGAGAAACAGACGATGGGTTATAACAACATAATACATGGTAATCTGGTTATGAACAAGAAGTATCATAGAAAAGGTTGATTGTTTCTATTACATTAGACTAGGATACTTCCTTTGAAGGTGGTTATAGATATTAAAGTTTTATAATTTTCTGCAATAAAATTCTGTGAGGACCCGAGTACTGCTTTACATAATCATTATCATGTAAGCGTTATAAGCAAGTTCCACGGGTTTTGAACAAGAGCCGTAGCTCTTAGCATGAAGACCAGGGGAGCTTGTTTTCCCTTGGCGAATTTTCTTAGGAATTTTAGCTATCCTTCAACATTTAAGTGAATAAATTTTCAAAAATAATTTCGTTGAAATCCGTTTTGGAACTTTCTGCAATAATACCTAGATTTTCTATTTACCATAGGTATACTAAGCGTGTATGTGTGCGTGCAATACATAAAGAAACCTTTCTCTTGCGAAAAAATCGATCAATTCAAACACGTAGATGAATTCATCCCGCCCGATCTGGTTAAAAACCCATTCTTGCAATTATCTTGCACATTGTTAAAATATGAGCACATATTTGTGCTCAGAAAGAACTACCCTTCTGAGCACAAACAAATAAGTGCTCAGATTTTAACAATGTGCATGATGATAGCGAGAATGAGGTTTTAACCCAATCGGGACGGAAAGCGTCAGCAAACAGCAAAATATAATTCAGCAACGATTTCTTCACCGTAAATTTGAATGCTATATATTATTTGTCATTCGAAGCACAAAAATCAAGAATAAATATCACTTGAAAAATTGTTTAAAAAAGAGAAAATTTATTCGTAACTTTATAGGACGTAGAAAAAATAAAAAAAAATTTAAATTTAAATATTGACTTAGATGGTCACTACATAAGAAATATTTTTGAGTCAGCTGACCGGAGAGCTAAAATTGTATTCATTTGATCGTAGAGTACTACTTTCAAATCAAGAAGCTCCGCTATAAATTCAGGAGATTCAAAACATGCAGTAACCAACAGTGTTGAAAAATTAAAACAAACTCTATAAAATCATTGTCCATGTGATATGGAAGGAATAACTAGTACCTATTCAAAAAATTTATAGCATGCCTTTAATTTTAGGAGCGCAGTATTTGAACACAGTAGATATTTTCAAACTTTGAATCACCTTCTTTGGTTGTCTAATATTATTAATTTTCAAAATTCGATAGGTATAGAGATTATTAAGGCATTAAGACAAAAATAAATTTCTAAATCCCCACACGGGAATAAAGAAAGCTCGAATCAATCGACCAGATTACTTTTAGTGTAGAGAGATTCTTGTTATAGATTCGTTTCTGTCCGGAAAACCCTAACTGACATACAAGTTAACAAAAGGTAACTCAGAAATGGTAAAACCTTTTTAATGAATCTCTATCTGTTTAACTGAAGATTCTTGTCATCATTCGAAAGCTTGGGATCAAACGGTCTTATAAGTGAACAAAAAGAGCTACTGTGAGGAGTCGGTCGGATTGTATAAGAGGGATTTGCTTCAAGGAGTACACCACTAAACCCGCAACCCTTATATCTCCAGAGTAATAGCCGTGGGAGGTCACATTTACGATGAAACTCTGTTCCCACTCTATCGGGAAATGAGTGTCTCCTGGATTTGATGACTCTTTTTTGAAGTTTTCTGCCAACTTTGGAACAACTTGAAAAGTAGACGTTCAAAACGGAATATAGCACTGTGACTACATCTATGTCAGAGAGTACAGAAAACAGCTGTTGCAACGTCGAATAACAAATAGAGAGTTTAATGTTTTGTCGCAACTTGTTTTTGCATAACCTGTGTAGGTACTTTTTGAAGATAGTTTTTGTTTAATATTTTCAATAATGAACCTCCGTAACCGAGAAAAAAAACCTCTTCCGAATTTGTTGGTTGACGATTTAAGATACGCAGATTTCAAAAATCAAATAATGATAAATTATTAAGTGAAATTCGCCCGTCTATTTTCGGTTTAACTACTGACTGAAATTTATAAAATTAATGTGTATGTATGCGTTTGTTTGTCCTCTTGAGATCAAACCAAGGCAAAAAAATTGCCTCAACCAGCCCGCTTCGAAAATAAAAGGATACAGGGATAGTTAAAATACATGAGGATTTTTAGAATTTCTTTACTTTTCGTTATTGCCACAATGGACCAATAGGGATAAGCGCGTATGCTGAAATGTGAATTTCTTGAAAATATATTCTTTTTTCTTTCGCTTGGGTAAAGTAGCGGGTAATTTTTGTTTTCCAAGGAAATCATGTGAGTTACTTTCTGGTAGATTTTGCATAATGATAATTATCATCACTGTTTTACTGTTAGTAGCGCGTGGAATGCGCGAACACGAATTCAAGGAACACCTGAATATCACAGTATATTGGCCAACATTTGCTAACACCTGCAGATTGAAGAAGTTTGCATTCTTTTCAATCTATTTAAATATAATATTTAATTATATATTATAATATTATTTAATAATAATATTATTATTATAATTATATTATAATATAATATTTAAATTTAAATATCCATTCAATATTTCTATATTTTTGTGGTTGAAACGTAATTAAAGTAATGAGTTGAACGTAATCCTGGAGCCTGACAGAACTGAACGTTATCGTAACTATTTAATTCGAGAAGATACAAACTAGTGAATCAATCTAGAATAAATTTCTATATAAATGAAGTCAAATATAAATGAGCCACGATCCCGTTAATTGGTAATGTACCGGGGTGATGAAGAGTACCAAAGGATGCTAATTTTCCTTTCGCGACGCTATGCAGCGGCCGGGAGGAACCCTAGGGCTGTTTTCTAAGCTGTTTATTATCTATTTCCCGTGGCTCGCTAAGGATACGCCCGCCCTGGGGAGTCTTTTGTGTTTGAACCGCTTCAAAAGGGCTGAAGCATATCCGGGAGAGCCATTGTAACCAGGAAATGGGCCTTCGGATAAGAACCTCCGTCCAGTGAAATAACCGTTGAAGGGCTTCATAAAGAATGGACAAACACAGTAGCTATTTGAAAGATCAAATAGTTACTGTGAACGCAGCAAACTGAAAGGACTTGATACAAGGCTGAATTGCTGATAAGTCAAACTTTAATAAATCAACAGGTTTTTTTTTTTTTAAGAGACACAATTTATTTCAACAATACAATATTTGTGCCAGTGTAAAAGGAAAATAACATGGTTTCCAGTTACTACCCAACATGCTTCATTGTTATCTTGGCTTTAGCTTGCTTTTGACATTTCCATGTCTCAACTATGGCCCCCCTCGGTGGGAAATTATTACGATTCGCGTCACCCAAATCGTAACGGAAAAGCGGAAAATTATGTTTACTTTAGAACCCTAAGTGATAGTTATGACTAAATACTTCAATAATAGGCAACAAAAGTCTTAGTTTTTTGTGTGCTGGTTATGAGAGAAAAGGGGGCACCCCTCCCACACCCAAATTATGTAGATGATTTGGATATACTAGAAAATAGAATTTTAGGTGAGCAAGATTGGAGTACTAAAGTTCACGCATTTAATGGTATAGATATCATGTACCAGTAAGTTCAATGATAAATCGAAGCTAAAACGATAAAAAATTGTTTTGATTCTAGAAAACATAAGAATAGAAACACCGTTCTCATTTTGATAAAAACTAATTAGGCAACATGATAAAGATTTTCACGAAAAGGGATAGGTAAAACCAATATTCACTTACACAGCAGTGATAATGTCAACATAAATTAATTAGAATTACATTTTAAAACCATTAATCATTCAACGAAACGTTTCAAGATCTGCTACACCTTTAAATCTGTCTGAGAACGCATACATGTAAAAATTCGATACATTAAAGAGAGCAACAAACGGTTTTTACAACATATAGTAAGACAAAGAAGTCTTCCTTATATATATATATATATATATATATATATATATATATATATATATATATAAGGAAGACTTCTTTGTCTTCCTATATATATATATATATAATATATTTGTGTGTAATTTAAAAAACTGGGAACTGAAAAACTTCTTTTTTTTCCTAACTGCATTCAAAAATACCAATTACAATCTCATGATCGCCTGGATCGAAATTAACTCTTATGCGAGAGAATTATATTAAGAAAGAAGAGCAGATCGAGGATCGGAAAAAATTGTTCAAATCTAATGTAACTAAATTCAGCCGAAACGGGCATGTTCCCCGTAATGCTCCGGTGTACATCTTAAAGTTCCGCCTCCGATGTCTAACGATGAATAATATGAAATATTGAATATACTTTAGCACCGAAGCTCACTCAGTAGATGGGAAGATGGAGGAGGGATCAAGCAGAAGAATATTTATGATAAATAATAAATAAATATGTATTGTAACAATAAATTATACATTTGTTACATATCCATAGCAATGGATTGGTAATGAGTGGAAATCATTGGAATGTTTGGGATATGGCTATTCGCAACATAATTTGCCGATCTTTTTTGTCGGGGCGCGATGGTTAAAACAGATGGAAGAAATTAATTAATTGAGCGATAATGGAAAAACGTATGAAGGTATACCATGAATTTGTCTGACACTGGGAAAGCATTGCTTTCCTGAACACGCTTCCCGTTTACAGAGTTGAGAACTCATTAATGAACTGAGATTCACGCCTAGCAATCAAGCAAATGGCTTGAGGTACCTCGATCGTCAGACATTGTAAATAGGTGCTTGATTGTGTCACAATCAGAACAGTTCCTTATTCTATCTCCACGTTGCCAAAGCCTGAACATTACAACGGCATCTAACCCACCCGGTCGCTATGATTGCTCCCAGAGACCACATTTATACTGAAGCTACAACTATAATTTTCTTTCATATATTTTAGACCTACGAACAACCGAGAGTATGTTTACTCGCGTGTACAACTGGGTACTTATGGTCGCGCTAATGTCGTTACACAACAACACTACATTGCACTCTAACACAATGTACCAACACGCCACATAGATTCATAAATCACCGATCGATTGAGATGTTCCGGACAACAGAGGTCAGCACCAGTCCTCTACATCGTAGAGTTCCCATTTGTAATAACTTACTGTGGAGCTTACTCTCATTCCAGCCAGCTACGAGTATATTCATTTCAGCAATAAATCATCTGGGAGGAATAATTACCACAATAAAATAAATAAATAATAAATAAAAATAAATAAATAATTAATAACAATAATAATAAATAGATATGTACATAATGAATAACAATAATAATAAATAGATATGTACATAATGAATAACAATAATAATAAATAAATGAATAAAAAATAAAAATAGTGGTAAGTAATGGATGCATTACAGGAACGTCCCTGTGAATGGATTGTATGTAATTTTGGTGAGAGTCGAAAAAGAGAAAAAACAAAAATATCATGACTTTTCGGAATTACCCTTCCACCCATTAGCCTACTCTACTGACAGTTCAGTTCCATCATAAAACTTCCAACATGAAATTTGAAACTCCCGACATATATTCCAAAACTAGACCCAATTCATAATTGAACGAAAAAATGGTCACGAAAATCTGACAAGAATAGTTCAAACATCATGATTTATTACTATTACCTCCACCATTCCCCCTCTTCCATAATGCGATTTGAAACTCCTGATATACGATCGAAACTAGACCGAATTCATAGATGAACAAAATAATAATCACAAAAATCAGACCGGAATTATTGAAACATCATGATTTATCAGTAGTAACCACTCTATTTACTCCCTACATGATGACATTTGAAACCCATGACATACTTTCTGAAACTATATCGAATTCGTAATGGAAAAAAATAAGAATCACGAGAATCGTTCGAGATTTGTAGCTTGGGCAGCGTTTGAAAGAATCGGTAATTATCCCCTCCACACCTCACCCCCCGACCATGACAGCGAATCCGAAATTCCCGTGGTTTGTGGCACAACTAGATTAAAATTGGAATCAAACCAAATAAGAGTCACGGAAATCAGTTTAGAATTGAAGCCTGGGTGGCGGCGTCGACAAAATTTATCGAATAAAACCACGTATTTTCGGCTTTACCCCTCCATTCTCCATCTTCAATTACGGAAATAAAAAGTTCCGGGGTTCGCTGCACAAGTAGACCAAAAAAGGGATCGAACTAAAAACGAATCTCGAAAATCGGTTGGTAATAGTAGCCTGGGCATCGTCGACAAAATTTGTCACACACACACAAACTTTTTTTTTTTTTTTTTAATACGAAACTCCCCTCAAAGACGGAGGGTGCTCACCAGTAAATTGAAAAATAAATAAAGTAGGGAGGACGTCCAGGTTTACCCGAAGCCGGCTCTAGTGATGAGGGAAGAGACACACACACACACACACACACACACACACACACGCGTTTTTTTTTTCTCCATGGATTCGGTCCTAGAATGGTATGAAGTGGATTTGTATGCGGTCATTTTTTTTCCCATGCTTGGGTTTTCCCTCACCTCCATGGATCAATTTCAACAGACGTCCCTTCCTATTAATGAAGACTTGCCTATAATACACACAGGGGGACGTCCTAATGATTAAAAAATAAAATGAAATAAAAAGTAATAATAATAAAATAAATAAATAAAATAAAAACGTGCCACTGAGAAAACATCACTTTCCGTATTACATCAACAGACTAGGGACACTTCATTTTTTCTCTTCCACTTTTTCGAACCATAAAAACCTCTTATCTGGGGGAAGACAGTAATGGCCTCCTGCATCAATGATGAGTATTCTTGCCGTTGCTTCGCTACTCCTGTAAAAGGTATTCAGGGCAGCTTGTAGCAAATACAGGTTGGGTTGAAGAAATCGTATTTTATATTCATTCCTTTTCCCTTAAAAACGACTGCGAGTACAACTTCTTGGCCGGAGCGTGGAACTAAAATCCAGTGATCATTAGGTACTGCAAAATACCTATATTAATAGATTATTAAATATATATGAGCAAATATATATTTGGAAACTATATTGTATGTAAATATCTATACTTGATACTGTATGCATTGTATTTCTATTAATTACGGATTGTCTAACGAAGGGTGTTTTTCATTTCATACTTCATTACATGTAAATTATGTTTCGGCAACAAAAATGCAATAACTACTTCATGATATAGCTAGATGATTCTGGCAATTTTATTTTAACCAAAAACTAAGTTAAGTACTATAGAAATGTTTTCCATGATAAATCTAAGTACTTAATATATCATCGAGCTTAAGAAGAGGGATTCCCGACGTCAGCGTCGTTCGTGAATGGGAGCCGGGGGTAGCCAAATACCTCTGGATGTTTCAGGTAAATCACCTCAACCCTTTGAAGACAATACTCCATTCCATGTATTTGTTGGTTAATCTCGAACGGATGGATTTTTGAATTTGTTTCTTGGATTCCACACATTTTGAAACGTGAACCAACATATTTTGAGGAGATTTAAAAATATTGATTGAAAATAATACCAAATGTAACGATTAGGCGATCACAAAAATATTGCGTCAGTCAACAGCTCAAATCAACAAACCCTTGCGGGCGTTTTGAGGAATGCCAATATATCATCTGTTATATCAAATTTTATAACCAATGCAAGTGACATCCTTCTACTTTACGTAAAGTAAAATAGCTTACTAAGTTCAAGCCATCATTGATCCTCATCTACAGTCGTTACAATGATAGATTTTTACTCTTGAATATTCCATTGTTGGCTATTCCACTACGGTATCGAACATTGATATGCAAGTGACACATTTATAGCCTATGTAACCTAAGATTATATGCTACGCAATGGTTTCCAAGGTTTCAGCCTTCATTCAACCTCAGCTACTGTCTTTACAATGATCGATTAAGCCGGGATGAAGAACATATTCCACTGCGGGCGACCTCGGTAACGATAAAAGTTCAAGCGCAAAACAGCGGCTCAAGGGGCCTGTTCCGCGTTAACGAAAATCTGCATTGCGGAAGGCAGGGAGAGGGGGGGAGGATTCTGTGCGGTTTTTTGCCGCGAGATCCAGCAAAGCTCCTCGTCCGCCCTTTTACTGCTTTAATGAAAGTTGGTCTCTTCGTCAGAGGCTGCGAACTCCCCGCACTCACAATCTGTTCTCGCCCTCCTCCGGCCCGGGTGACAAACTTCTACAGTCCAAGAACCGCAGGCAACGCCACCCTTTCCAGCGCTCACCTTTTCCACCCCTTCAGTTATAACCGTGTTTTGCGGCTCCACCCTAACCGAACTCGTGAGTGAGAGTTACAATGGAGCTACGCTTCACATCTTCAGGTGTTTGAATGAGTGTCGTGAAATATTGTGCATGGAAATAAATAATACCAAGAACAAAAATAACCATACATTACTAATACCATCAAAATTGTCAATCCAAAACAAACTAATCTTGTGCAATCAGGTTCTCAAGCCAGTCTGGACATTTGGTGTTGCCCGGATCAAAGCATATTATGCAGCGATTTCAAAACAAACCAGTACCTATTCATCCATAAGAACCTCAAAATTCCAATGATACGAATAAATGAAGCCATCAAGACTCAAGCAACGGCCCATCATCAGAGGCTTCCAAGGTCATATCAACGAAGACGTTGTCCAGTTAAAGGACGTTGATGATTTACTCAGGTCACTGAAAAGAAGAAAACCCAACGATCTATGAAAGAAGGAAGTGATGTTTTCATGAAATATTTGTTCAGTGAATGTTGCGCTAAAGTCCTGAGAATCCTGTGGGTCGAAAGACAGTAAATAGTAGAAAATAGTATATGCGATGCTTTATTTCACAGTCTCGTTCCAGTGTTGTCAAAGAGATGCTATTAAGTGTATTACTTGGTGCAATAAATATAGTTGTCTAGTTGAAGATTAGTCAACTGAAAGGTGTGTTATCTTCTTAACACCGGTAATAGTTGTCGATTAATTCCCTGTAAGTTGTGTTATCTTTGTAACACCTCTATTCAGCTACCCTTTCAGCAATTGGCAGGTGACAATGGGAGACGTCACGGTGGGTGGGTCCGAGTGTCAGGGTAAACAGCCCTAATCGACCATGTGAGTAACCTAGGGCATCTAGTGTTGAACTCTAAAAACCCGGCCAGCATTACTTGCTAATCTCCGTTAGCGGTGATATCAATTTGGCCGAGTAGCGTAGCTTTAGTTTGTGGTTGTTGTTTCTACTTATAAATATAAATTCGCGCAAGTTGGTATTCAAATAAATCATAATTGTTTGAAAACTAGTGTAATACCTAGGTATGCACCTAATATTTTTGTGGAAGGTATTCGCTGACAGTAGGAATCCCTCCAGAAAGATGGCAAATAATCAACATGCCCGCTCCTCATAATGCGATCCCTGGCATCATATCATTTAATGAGGAACCAACCTCGTTCTATAATAGAACAATAAAATGAGCTCTTGATTGAAGGAGAAATAGGCTCATCTCAAAAATGATACCGGCACACGGGCAAAAATGACACCGTTTACCAGCTAAGCACAGGGATAAGAGGAAAATTTTGTGAAACAGATGATGATAATGACAATAGCACATTATGATGGGATAATGCCCTATAGAGTACCTAGAATATTGATAATAAACTATACAAAACTGCCCGATTTCGTGCGCTATAGTCAATTGTAACCGACAGATTCCGAAATATTACTACATTTGGTCACTAAAATGGAAGCGGGACTAGTAATCAGGTGAGGGATGGCGGTTACTGTGAAACTGTACGGTGCTGACGCGTCAAATTATATTACTTTTAATTGGACAGTTTGTTTTCAGCTAAATTGTGGGAGCCCGATCCAGTTGGGAGGACCAATCACTTACGTCTTTGCCAGATAAGGCTATTCCAAACTGGGTTTAAACGGTGAAAGACTCCATGGTTCAACCCGTCAGAATAATTTTAACGCAGTATGGATAAACTCCGTTGAATAAGTGTTTCGTAAAAATGGGCTTATATCAACGAATTTATATGTCATGTTAAATCAATTAGATCAAGATATAGATAGTGGGATCCAAGATATAGTTTGTCACAATGACGATCTGCCTTTATATTTTTCGTTTTACATGGAGTTAGTTAACGGACATCTAATATCTCCTCATTAAACCTATAATGAAAACTTCACCACACAGGTTTCATTGAGTCATTTATACTACCATACTAACAAACCCAGTTTTTTACATTTTAACAGTATTAAGTAGAGTTTGTTTTAAACAGTGAGTTACAGTAGTCTTCAATATCTTACAAAACACAAAAATGAACCACAGAATCAGAAGAAAGAATCCCCTCATTGAATGTATGTATGTACATACCTCAGAATACATATTGAAATAGTAATTACTTCTCTTTCTATACGTACGCAGAAAAGTACAATCATACAAAAATGTCATCATTTTATGTGCTTTCCAATAACATCCAACATATCAGCCGTGGAAAGCGAAAAACAATCGATTGGTTCGACAGCATCTCAAAAGGCTTGTCTTCAGTGGCGCATCAGAAGAATTACGAACTCTTCAAAACTATATCTGAAAGTGTGGTCCAAAACGATCCTAAAGCGAAGTTTGGGTCCCTGAGTGTTTAGTAACTATTGGAGCCGCTTCGTAGTGCGAACAGTTCTGAATATACAAATGCTTGAACTAGATAATTGCGTTCGGGATCCGGCAGATACAACAAACAGGGACAAAACACTGCGAGCGACGAAAGCAGTTGGAGATCTGCGGGTTCAAGCACTGCGAACGGCGAAGATAATTCCAGAACGGCGGGTTCTAGCATGGCTACCGACAAAACTCAATTACTCTCGCACAGAACCGCTCGGAACTAGAATGATTCCGGATCGACATCACTTTCCGTAGAAACGTCAGACATCAACATGATCTTTATCTCCCTCGTCATCTGAACTTTCTATGATGTTCTATGAGGTTCTTTCCCCACCCTTAGGATGTTTTCTCGTTTCAACGCTTCTTCTCTTTATCCACGGTGTGCAAGTTCCACGAATATAATGCCAAACTCGCATACTTACGTAAAAATAAGAAAGTACGAGGTAGGTAGGTTTAAGTACTTCTAGGTGTAAGTTTGAGACAACTATTATCACTCCCGCTCACACGCATGTTCCTATGAAGTTTAAGTATATAAACATTCAAACATTACATCAAAGGAGGATCGTCGAGTAATTTTTACTCACATACCTACAAAGCAAGTGAGGGCTACAACGAAGAGGTCCGAAGAGATTACCACTGCTGAAGTGAAGAGTTCCTGGAGGCGGCCCTCCCTACCTGTGTGTTCATCTCCACTACCACAGGAATGACCGCAACAAGGAGTAAGATTTACTCAATGTTTCCATTGTAGAATAGTGAATTCAGAAATTTATACGCCTGTTTGGATTGATCACCAATAAAACTCCACGTTAATCTGCATAAAACTGTAAAATTTACTGCCAAGGCTTGCACGCATTTTTTACAGTTATGGTTAGGATCGATCCACATAATATCGATCGTACATACTATACGACGTTCATTTTTTATAAGGCCTGTGTTGTCAATAATTTACCATCATTATTCTAAGATATTTATATATCCAACTAAATTCTACAAAAATATACATTAAAATAAACTAGGCCCACTTAAAAATGATCAACAACAAAAGACAAACGGACAATAAATCAAGTTGAAGGCTAATTATGTCGAAAGGCTGGAAATAGGGGGGTTGCGTTTGATCATTTTCCCAACTTTTTACTCAAAATATAATCTCCTACCTTCAGCAGTTTTTGATAGTATGGCCGTAAAAACCTCCACCAATGGTTAGGAGTTAAGGAATTCATTTGGGAAACCACATTAATACCACTTCACTTACCCTTTCAAAGTAGTAAAAAGCTTCATGTCCTCCAGTAAACCCCTAATTTATGTTTGGAAGTGACGCCAATGGAAAAATTGGGTCGCTTGCCGTTTTTTGAAAAACTCACATCATTCACCCCAAGCATACAGAGGATGATAAATTGCTAAAATATTACAATGTTTCCGACTTATAAGAAAGTTGTTCGGTGAGGGAGAAGGGGAAACACAGAAAACTTCTTTACTTTCGGCTCACTCGAGGTTGAAAACATGCGAGGAGTTATAAAGTAAGTTTGGCTAGTTAGATAAAGAGGCGGGTATGTGACAGTGACTGAGTCCTTGATAATCAACGAAACAAACAGTGCACCTGCCTCTCGCTTCTCGCTTTATCCCGTCAGGCGGGCAGGTGAGAATATTACTAGGAAATCTAGGCGCGCGGTCATAGCCGGCCTGTCGGCTTCTACCTGCTCATCTTGCTTCACCAGCGCCTACGGGAATGAATCATTACTTATTTTTCTCGCTTCCGGCCTCACCGGCCTGATCAGTTCGCAGTTTTCCCTTCCCTTGACTGCTCGGGCAATGCCTTCCCAGGATCGCTTTGGCCTGTATGAAGTACCTAGATGACCAATAAATTGTAGTTGTTTCATCCTTTTCCCTTTTCCGATTTTGTGCAAATAAAACTTCTATTCATTTTTGATTTTATTTTCAAATACGGTAGTCAATGAATTATGAGACCTTTTTATCTATTTTTGTAACCTTTTTATTTCTAGTTAATGTGTCATAATTTCGCCTACTTATAAAAATGTTTGATATTTTATGTGGTGGTACTCATATGCTTAAATACAGCATATATATATATATATATATATATATATATATATATATAATCCGATATATATATATATACATATATATATATATATATATATATATATATATATATATATATATATATATATATATATATATATATATATATGACTTAAATACTAGTACACATAGTAGGTATACTTAGTATACATAGTATAGTATACATGGTATACTTACATTGCAGTATACAGGGTGGAAACGGATAAGTGACGAATTTTTTTTTGCGTTAGTCTGCATCAGGAATGTAAAATGCCGCCAACCGCACATTTTTATCTCAATCCGTACTGGCTATATGAGTTTTTAAAGGTTTTTTCAGGAATACCGTGTTCTTTCCTTTTTAACTCAAATTTCTCCACTCTGCCTCATTTAATCGAAATCAGCGTTGAATTTCCTATAAGAATAGTGAACTTGGGTTCTTAAAAAGTGCCATTCGAAGACCTTCAAATCAGCTCAAACATAGACAATTTTGAAAAAATAAAATTTCTGAAAATCTTTAAAACTTTACTACTTTTTCAAAAAAATCCTGGAAACTGGCAAATCTCATGAAAACTACTTCATCTATTACTCTTTCCAACGGTATAGTCAATTTTACTTTTACTTTGTTATTTAGGGGAGAAAATCATGTTTTAATGTTAAAAAATGTGGGGTTTTCAATGAAATCGTTGGTTTTCTCGAAAAATGACTGACCTTCTATGAACCTACGAGTATGGGGTCGGTTTCTACGTATTTTTTCACGCTGGATCGAATTGGTATCATACAATCATACTGAATGACTGGAACTTTTTAAATAAAAATGTTTACATAGATTTTATCTGCAGAGCCTAGAAATAAATTATACACGAGCTCACACTAGGTAGTACATCAAAGCCTAACAGCTTGAATACGGTCACCAGAAACAGAATGAGACCATCAATATGAAACGTAGAGTTCTCGGTAATTTGGTCCTACAGCACATCAAGAAGAAACCCAGACGTAATGAGAAGAACCACAATTCTTTCAACATTCTGCCATGAAAAAAAAAAAAAAAAAAAAAAAAAATTCCGATGTTGAAGAGGAGTCCTGCCGAGAGCACAAATAAGAAAAAGAGGTGAATGTCGGAGCAGCGAGAGGTGTAAGAAAAGACTAGTAATATTAACATTCCGGTAGCACGTTCGGGGTCGCGTCTGGCAGCAGTGAAGTATCACGAATGCTGAATCTTATGTATATGTACTGCGCGGCTGATGTATGTGGTGTCACGTAGTGTGGAAGAGGGAAATGTTGTCGTGCGTATTATTTCCCCAAGGATAATGAAAATACAAGTACATTACTCATTTGAACCTCCAACTAACATAATACTGCGTTGGCTGGCTGATTAACAGCATATGGTAGGAGTCTCACCAGCGTAGTTAAACCTAGTTGTTCGATCTGTAATTTTGGAGACTATGAGGACTCGAATGAATAAATAACCTTGAAATGGAATTACGCAAGTTACGCTTTTAGATTGCATAGGTTCTGCCATTGTTTACAGGGACAGAGAAATTCAGAACGCTACAAATTATTATACAAAAGTGTATTATTTATCTACTAATAGTATATAATATTTCTGTATAGTATTTCTGTGTATGATAAGCTTTCTAGTTTCTATATTATATAGCCTTCCTCCCCAGACCAGAGGTTCACTATGATTAATTTCTAAACATACACCGCACTTCTCGCTGATAAAGTCGTTAATGCCCAGTGAAATTTGAGCGAGTAAAAGGAAACTGGACTCTTCATGTAACATTCGAGGTTTCTATGAATGATATAAATAATATACAGAAGACTATGAGTTGACAATGATAGTCTAGGTCCAAAAGCAATTTACATTTCCTGCTGCTACACATCGCGTTTGATACGCAGGCAAACGCTGAGAAACCAATGAGAGAGAGTGTTTATAGAATGGCAGAAGTAATTGTGGAATCGCAGAAGTATGTTCTTTATAAAGAGTTTTTCGTGCAACTGTGAATATTTTTGCTTCATCAAATGAATTAAATTAAGCTGCTGTTCTATTCTACGTAGTAATGATAAAATTATTTTCACAATAATTTTTTGGTAGGTACATGAAGTTTTTTTATGTATAGAATGAGTACCTCAACGGGCTTTCCATATTGAGACTCCCATATTGTAGTAGGTACTGATTGTGACTTGCTGTAGTACACAAACATTATATTATATTTTGGAAGTAGATATCTTATTCGTAGAAGATATGTGCACATGTGGAAGGGTTACTTAGACTATATATTGATTTGAAACTTGTTTATGTTTCTACATTGTATCTTCAAATAGAACAACATATTTCATTGGGTCGATTAGAAAAGAAATCAGCCTTAGAGGGCCTTCAGATTAGTAGTCCTTATTGACAATAATACACCAAAATGAAACTTCTAAGTTTTGTTTGGTTTTGTTGAAACATATAAATTGTTTGATCCTTCAGGCAACATTGAAGGACAGCATAAAGAACCGTTGAGAGCTGACATACATCAATTACGTTTGCAATGAGTTATTCTTGACAAGAATCATAAACTGTTTAAATGAAGAAACAGAATAGGTCGCTGAGTGAATTAGAAACAATGTATGCACAGTGGAGAACTAAAACTCATTAGCAGCGGGGAATGGTTTAGCAATCTAGCCACAGGGGCATTATGAATATCTTGCGTTTGATAGAGAATTCCCCTAGTTCCCCAATTAACCCGTTGTCAGTCCCAAGAGGTTGTAGCGGGATCGCTTCCTAGTTGACTCGGCAGGTTGAACAGCATGCTACAAGCTTAGTCTTATACAAAGAGCCGGACAGAGGGGGTCCTGGACCGCGGCGAAACATCATTTAAGCAGCGGCAAGTGCTCATTTTGAAAAATACAAACTCAATAGGATGTGGTTTAGCATAGTTTGATGATGTCACTAGTAAAGGACAAACCTTAAAGAGAAACTTTCGTTCTGTTACATCATAATAGACTATACACGGTTCAAATCATTACACGGTCCAATATGTGTGCTATACACGAACGAAGAACTTTTTATACGTATTACCTAGTTCATCTAGAATTCTGGTTTAGATTGGGGTTGCAACTGCTTCGGTCCAAATGTTTCTAATTAACTTTCGGAATCTATACGTATCTCGAAACGGTTTTTATTTTTAAGATAAATAGAAGTTCTTATTGGTTATTTATTAGTAACTGTTAAATTTGTTGTAATAAGACTAATTGAAGCCTTAAAAATTCTCAATACAGAAGAAATGCTGAGGTGTACGGTTTGTTAAACAAAAACACAGTTATGAACACACCGCAATGAATAATGATGAGACCGCAAGAATGGAACTTCTTCTCAAACCGAGGTTTGTTTGGTAACCGGCATGAGGCAGGGAAAATACACATAAATTACATGTCGATGTGTGATACTGTGGTAGAGGAGTCTACGAAACTAAACTCATTCCAACAACTTTTTTCTGGCGCACCTCGTGTGCGTTGGAGTATACTAGAACACGGAGTTGGCACCGGCCCAGAACGTAACAAGGGAAATTCGAGGAAAGCGATGGTTTCCAAAGAACTCACCGTTAGTAGGTGGAAAAGGACCAATCAATATTGAGATACTAATCTGAATTGCGAATTGGGTCACCCAGCAGCGCTAAACATGCATGCACCAGGATATCAATAATGTCATAATTGAAAATATAATACATATAATCACTTTTAGACCAGAATACATTAACAGTATATAAACACCAAACTTATTTCATTAAAAGCTAACGCCATTGGAAATTAGCTAGAACAAATTTTGAGTGTAAGAAATGCTCAATACCAAAAGTTGTTAAACGTTTTATGGCATCTCACTAAACTAGTTCGTCGGATGCTCGATTAGAATTCATCCAGGTGGGTGTGGAGCAACCCAAGGATGAGAGACATCACAACTTTCTACAAGCGAATCCGTGGAAATGTATTCCGATATACTTCATCCCCTCCCCTTTTTTAGCGAATTTTCGTAAAAAATGAAGCAATTGCAATAGCTCGGAAAAATTTTTAATCAAAATTTTTGAATTGAATTCCGTTTAGAGGGATTCTGAAACGAATCCAAGAGTTTAACGATTTTTCATATATATATATGTATGTATATATATATATGTATATATTCCAGACATTAACTCCCCTTAGATTGAGATAACGATTCCGTTCTTGCGCGAAAAAATGAAGGTTTACAAAAGAAAGGATGGGTTTTGGCCATTACTTTTTAAGCAAAATAAGTTGGTCAAATTTCAAAAATTGCACTACAAAAATCACTTAAAATGGCTAAAACGGCTAAAAATAGTTAAATTTACATTTTTTTTTTTAGCAGAATATTGCCAAATAAAGTTTATTAACTATAAAACAGAACATTTGAAAATGTATGCACAAAAGTATGCTGAAAAATGTACTTAAATTTCATTAGAAATTCGCAGGTAATACAATTTTATGCCTTTCTATTCTTGAATAAATTATAGATAATTTAGATTTACTACTAAAAATCACACATGGGGACGCCTTTGTAATGCATCCATCACTCACCAATATGTTTCATTGAGCCAATCTTCCACTGCAATTAGTAATAATCGTAGACCTCACCCAATGTGACGAAGCAGGAAACCGGTCTCGTTCCTTACTACTGTAATTGTTGTCCGACCTGAGATGGAAGATGTGAAATGTGGAATACGTGTCTCTCGTATCAGATGAACACTCAATAATGGTAAATTGGCTATTCACAACTTCCACTCTAGCTCGAACGCTATATACTGCATACGAGATGCAGTCAGAAATTCAGAACTCTAGATCTAGCCAGTCGGTCTAGTTAGAACTAAAGTAATACTACAGATAGAAATCGTTAACATCTCTTCATCCACTCTCATCTTCAGCTATCAACATGAACGCAGGCCAGTTTGGGATAGTCCATTTTAAGGAGTTATTTAAAACTAAAACTACTAGAGGGTACAAAATGAACCATCTATCCGGCCCTGGTGTCGAGGAATGACAAGCAATAGGCGGGTCATCTTGACAATCTATACCTAACTAGAACAAATCTTGGCATATGTGATTACCACAAACCTAAAACTGACACAAAGGAAAATCCCTAGTCATTCTCAACGATATCCCAAGTGTGACAGTGGAGAGGGAATTAGACACATCTATGCATGATCTGCCCTTTTTACCTGAACGAGACGACGCACCAGCTACACTTTTTAACTGGAGATATTCTGTAAGATCATTCAACTACAACTCCCTATTATCAAACCAACCAGCCTTCGAGAAAATTTAAGATTTCTTCCAGTCATCAAATATTTATTGCAACATGAACATATAATTCGGAGTAACCTGCTACATTGAAATTAAATAACGCATCAACTATCTATACATACACCTTCCAAATACCAGGATAAATGAATGTAGTAAATAATTATGTCAAATACAAATTTAAGAAAGAATAAACAATTTTCATGGCAGGACGATTTGAAATTTATTCGCAGAATAAGGTCAATACGGTGACGGAAACTGAATTAATAACTCTGTACAATATGAGTTCCTTGCAGTAGTGTTTTGAATCGTCAGTTACTCTTAGCCCAGTTCGATAGTATATTGAAAACGACTTTCCAATTACCACTCGAAATTTTAGACGATTAGAAAATATGCGAGTAATGAGCGTTACCCACGTATTCATTTTATATTTTAAATGAAAGTATATTCCAATCTAAGAAATTTTATACCACCCGCACTCTATTTCATTAAGTAGTTTCCTTTTTATGATTTTCCAAAGTTTGCAATGGTGATGTTACACTCACAGGCAGGGGGGTCCTGCCCAGGTGGGAGCGGTGCTCTGACGTCACCAGTGCGCGAAACTGAAATACATTGAAAGAAAACTACTAGTAGCAGGAGAGTGCGGTTGATGCCAAACTTCTTAAGATGGAATCTTCTTCCATTTAAAAATAGTTGAAATACATTTTTTGCACCCATGGGTAACGCTCATTACGGACAGAAAACACTATGAACTCTGGGCGTAAATCAGAAAGAAAACCACACATCGTAAGAGAGTGCGGTTGATGCCAAACTTCTTAGGATGGAATCTTCTTCTGTTTAAAAAGAGTTAAAATACCTTTTTTGCACCCTTGGGTAGCGATCATTGTAGTAACAGGGCATAGGAATCCAGTGAACATTTTGCAACTAATATGTGTATGCCTCAGCTTAGGTGTTACACCCAACATACCTATTGCAGGTCAGGTTTCTAGGACGGGAATGAGTGGTGACGACGCCTACTCACTCTAACATCTGTTAGTAGAACTGAATAGTTCAGTGGGAATGCAGATTAATTGGTTCTGTGTGAAAACACCCTCCCACCCTTAGGTGTGACACCCAACATACCCATTACAGGACACGTTTCTGGCACAATCGAGATTGATTAATGACGACGCCAACTCACTCTAGCACCAGTTTGGGGAACTAAATAGTTCAGTGGGAAGGTAGATTAGGATTTTCGGGACACATTATCGTTGTAAGTAAATAGGTACGTAAATCATGTAGGTACATGCTCTTGATTAGAGGAAGGTAAATCAACGTTGAGACCGACGGTGTTTAAATGCGTATTTAGTTGATATTAAAACTGATAACTATAAGAATGGAATTGATATAATTATTAGAGTGCCACGTGGAGCGTCAACGCTAGCGCAATTGCATAAGAGAGACGAGTTCTTAAGAAATATGAACAGCTCTATCGTTGATACATTTATTTATCGCCGGCCTGCAAAGTAACCTCGGTTAATTAATTAAACAGAACTCAACCTATTTAAAGTCCTGAATCCAGTATTGCTTAATTTACCGATCATCACACTCAATATAAATGGAGTGCAGTGAAGGAAAGTAACTACGAACCGAATACAAAACATAGATTTCATGGGAATATTTCATGCTGAAGGGTGCATAAGAACGAGTGGTTTGACAATTTATAACTTCAAATACACAATGATACGGTAAACATTACAATTATATTTTGAACGGCCTAAAATCGCAACGCGAACAATTAAAATAACCAAACCAAGTGAACAGAAACTGGAAGCCCACCTACTAGGCTGAGATATGGAAAGACATGAGGTAGGAAACAGATATGAGAATCACAGTTTGGAATATTCACTCCTCCATGGAGGCCCATGGAGGTAGAGGGTTATTTGATTCACTGCATCGTAGTGGTTAAAACCACTTTACCTAGCAAGGAGGTGGTACATATTATCCACTTTCGTACGACCCTCGGAAGTCTGGACCAATGTTGGCTTAATCCTCGGTCGTCTAATTGCTTGCCACGACCGTTAGTTTGAGCAGCGACCACCCTCGCAAATATAAACAAAGCTAATGTCGATTTACATTCTATCTACTCCCAGAACAGCAGGCAATGCGGAATACCTGAATAGAGATCAGCTGGAATGACCAACACCCCAAGGGGACTGCGAGATTGTCCTTAGTGAGAAATTGAGAGTTATAATCAAGTAAGCAAACAAGCAGTCAAAACGTACGGCTAGCATTTCATTCACAGAATGCTTAATTAATTCCTTGTTGTTTCCTAAAGGATGTATACACGTTTGCATATAGATTCGTGGATCTCACTAGTTATCAGAACACGAATTATCTTTGGTCTACTTACCACACCGAGATCTCCAATACATTATTCCATTCTTTTAAATTCCAATCTAAAACGATGGGGTCACATCGCATTTATGAACTAGATGTGTTCTATATGCCTATGTGTGCAGAACGATATGAAACGGAATGATTATAAAAACTACCCAGTCGAGTTAGATTAATGATACCTATAACACCTATAAATATTGGTGGCTACTTACATAGTATTCATCTGTTCTTTTAGGAACAATCACTGTATCTATAATGTTTATTACCGAAATATAAGAAACACCTATATTGTAAAGCAATGAAGTTAAAATATTTAGTGTTACGTTCCATAATACCAAGTATATACCAATGTATATCTATAAAACGCTGCAAATTATTACACAATTTTTATGTATTAGATAGCCCTTTAATTAAACGAAGTCTAATATTCATTATCTAAATATATCTGCAGTGGCATAGACACCTATCGTGGAGAAATTAAATTAAAAACACCTACATTTTACTAGTATTTTGAATTCAACACAAGCTGACCCACCAACTGAAAATTAATGATATAAAATAAATCATATACCTACGCTTCGCAGCTCCATTTATAGGTGACAAAAGTTATAATAATCTGAATTGCTTTGGAATTATATCAGCTGATCAGATCATCATAGTTTATTAGGTAATGTTTACTATGTTTCACCTTCCGGGACGCTTTTACACCAGTCCCTAGTTCTTGGAAAAAAAAAGGAAAAGAAATTCAAAAAAAGAGGAGAGCTAAATATTTTCTCCTGTTACTCAAGGGAGTTGAAATTTTACAGGTGACCCTCTGGGACATCAAGAGACGAATAAAATGATGGGCTCTTTCCTGATTAGCTAGGTGAGCCAAATTTTCTCCTTTTCATCCTTGGAATGTGAAATTTGACAGGGAGCCTATCCAGGACATTATGAGACGAATGTAAAGACGGGTTCCAACCAGATCAGCTGACTTGGCCAAATTCTCTCCTTTTTACCCTAGGAAAGTGAAATTTGACAGAGAGCTTCTCTAGGACTTAAAGAGACGAACGCAATGACGGGTTCCAACCAGATCAGCTGACTCACCTCAAGAATTTCGAATTTGACAGGGAGCCTCTCCAGAACATTAAGCGAGGAATGCAATCACGGGTTCCAACTAGATCAGCTGACTTAGGTATATTCTCTCCTATTCACCCTAGGAACTTGATATTTGACATGGAGCCTCTCTGTGACATCGAGAAATGAATAAAATGATGAGCTCTTTCCTCATCAGCTGAGTGAGATGCTCTCCAGTTCACCCTAGGACATTCTAATTTGTCAGGTAGCCTCTCTAGAACAACAATACTCGAATGAAATGTCACAATCCATCACCTGAGTAAGCTCAATTAAGTAACATACCCGCAACCGCGAGAAAACTGATTTTTTCTTCTGATATATTACTTATATTATACTGATATATTAATATATTAGGTACTAATTTTTTACTAATTTTTTTAATATATTAGGTACTAATTTTTTCTTACTCAACTTGAGATGCTGAACTTTGGAATGGGACTCCGTTCGTTGGGTGTTGCATTGAGATCCCAGATTGATGGAAAACACGATTAGGACTCGAGGGAGGACAAATGTTTCAAGATTGAAAAAATCATAAATAACTTCAAATGTATTCAAACAAATAAAAACAATATTAAAGCACTTTAAAAGCAAACTTATCAAAAATATAAGTAGGTAGATATACCTTACTATCTTTATTTTGATTTTGATTTCTCTTTCACACAACCACAACGTAAGCGTGGCAGGGTACAGCTAGTTAACTATAATAAAATCATAAGAATCTTTTCTTCCTGGAATTGCCAGCTTGAACGATGTCGATTGGACACAAAGTGTGACGCCTCCTCATGTATGAGCAACATTGGCCTCTGCCATTTACAGTCACAAGCATGTGCACATAAAACGGTCAACGCACAGAGTGATGAATGTGGCAGAATACAAAGATTTGGGGAGGAGTAAAAGCCAGTCTCAAATAAGAGGAAGCAACAAGTCATAACACTAAAACAAAGATCAGAGGCACTATTTACGTTTGAATTTCCAATTCAAATACACCTTGGCTCTTTCGGATCGTTAGCAATATAGGAATCATCCGTCTATTCAGATAGTAACCGAACTAGTAATAAATAACATTCGTCGTACTCGTGTTTTATATTAGAAGTATAGCTATCAACATGAGCGAAAAGCATCTACGTTCTGTTGATTTCGGTGAGGTAAATGGTTAACTAAGAGGTACACAGATCAGAATATACAAATATACATAGGAACGGCAAAAAAAAAAAAAAAAAAAAAAAAAAAAAAAAAAAAAAAAAAAACAGTACTATACAGAGAATAAAAGTTTTGCGCCAAATGAAAGAAAGAGTATTCAACTTGTTATTTCTTATTATACGTCAAAGGGCTGTAAGCCTTTGCGTTCTCATCGTAAATCCCTTGTATAAGAAAATTAGCATACCAACGCTTGATGGTTTTTATAATTTGCAATTCTGATTCGGGTAATATCAGCATAAGCACCTTGATTCAAGTGAGGGTATTTCTGAAAGCTTTTAATGTGACGGAAATCAATCAGATGGCTTCTGATTTCAGTCGTTTTCATCAATAACACCGAATAGAATAGAAAGAAATAGTAGCAGATTGAAGCCCAAACGATGTTAGAAAGTTCTTCCCATTAGGGAAACGGTGTATTTGGATACGGAGGGAAAATTCACGTTGTTAGAGGAAGTAGTTTCCCTTTATTTGGCTGAGCATCGGGTTCAGCGGCCATGAGAAAACCCTTGTAACGATCCCGTTGCGACCATGCGTTCTCTTCCGGCCAACTCATCTCGAAAAGCCCTGGAACGCCGTCGCTTTTCATTGTAGTAGAATGGCATCACGTCCGCCTTCCCTGACTAGAAAAGCTTTTTCATGTTGTTATTCAATACTTTAACAAGTGGTGTTTTCAATTGGAAGAATCAATAAATCTACTGCACGAGTAAATTTATTTTCCGGACAATATACAGTCGTAAGCAGGCGACACCATAATAAAATCAACATCTACACGAAATGTTAAAGTATCGAAACATTTCTCAGGGATTTTGAGAGGAGCGTAATTTAATCAATTATTTTAGCCAAGGAACCTCAAATTGATAAAGCACCTACTAGACTGTAGCGAAGCGTCCGAACAGTGTTACTCGTGAGAATTCACGTTGAGAAGTTTTGTCACATCTTGATTTATACCGTGCCCTTTAGCTTTCTAGTTTGATAAAATCACCACTCTACTGCTTTCGGGAAAGTTTGTAGGTTGGAAATCTCAGGAAAGGGGAAAAGCAAGCCGACTTGCCAGTGATGGTTTTCAATAGGATTTAGAGCTGACTAAAATAGGCTTCACCATGTAAAGAATAGGTGCTTATGGCATGCTACGATTCGTGTTTGGAATCATAGGATGCTATCATAATGTACCGAATTTTAGGAGAAAATGAGGTTATTTTAATTGTTCGAAAAGTTAAAAATTATATTCTCTAAAAATGTTCTTATGAAAGTCCATTTTGTAACGGACGGTGTGTTTTTATATAACGATTTCTGAAATTTGACGTTATATAATACGCATATGTGCATACGTCAGTGCCAACGCGGGCATGTAGCTAAGATCAATACCATGAATGTATCATAGCCGGGATGTGGAGCGGAGAAGTGCCACGGAGATACTTGAGTTGGTAATCTCGGCAGAAGTCCATCGTGGTATCATCAAGCGTGTTCTTCGGGTCTCTATCCTTTATGCTGGGGCACTTCCTTTCATCCCTCCCTTCTTCCACCACATTCCTCAATTTCCTTAATCCCTTAGGCCGACGTCGCGTCGGGTGAACCTGGGTGTTCTCCTCACTCCATAATTCATTTTTTTGAATGGTGAGCCTTATCCACATCAGGGCAAAGTCGTCTAAATAGTTTGTTATATAAACAAGCTGTTCCTTTACCTAAAAATTGAGCAGTCGGAAGAAGGGAGATCAGAAAATGCGCTTAAATGGGCTTGTGTCGATGCAGATCAGAAAATGCGCTTAAAAAATCACAAAAACTGACAAGCAAGGACTAAAATTCAAAATCGTTGAACTTGGAGTTTAGTAGAATATTAATAATTGAATTCTATCAATTAAGATCTAGAACATTCAGAAATTTGTACTAAAAAAATATATGTAAATTGTACCTAAATTTCATTTATGTATGGCACATAAATTGCGAAAATTGTTAATAAGATAGATTAGTTTCTATAACGGAATATAGTTTAAGGATACTTTTTTTTCCATGAATTAGGTTGGTAACAACTTGTATGCACAAAAAAACCGGAAGCGTTTGAATAAAAGGTAGTTTTGGCATTTGATCATGATTCGTGTATGCGTTTGCATACAATGCAGATAGGTTTTCGTTTCAAACCCTAGTTTATAACATATTAAAATAGTTCTCGAATCGGGTTATCGAAGTAACTAAATCATCAAGTAGCAAGTGTATTTCAGAATGCAAACATTTTTGACTCGTTGCCAAGATCAGCCGGGTGTTTCAGTACTGCACGCGATCAAATTACTGAAGTTAATTACTGAGTTTCCGAATGGGCATCTCCGTTGTTGAAGCTGCGGGTATCCTGAAAACGGATGAACAGTTGCCCCAAGACTGCCAACTCAGTATTGAGTTTAAGTTCTGAGCCTGTAGCTCGAATGGTGAGCAAAGCGTGAAGTTTGAAAGGGTTAGTAAGAAAATTATTCAATTATCCGTTCATCAAAACTTGGCTAAGATAAACAGAGTTATGAAATCAGCTGGGTACCCGGACAAAACTCCAGGCTGTATGAAAATTATTCTCATTCTCGTTAAAAAACATCGAATTTTTATTACCATCTGAAATACAAAATTTATTCGTATCCTGAATTAAGGGGAGTGCAAGATGATTCAAGCACAACACTAACTGAAGCAGATTTATACTTCGAATGAAACTTATAATTGATGTGACAAATTGATTTGAAATTGAGTTTCGCGAACAACCTCAGACTTAGCTACAGAGTTTAAATTAATATTGTCCTCAAATTCTATTTGATAGCTCGTTTTAATTACGCTATAAGTTAGTTCCAATTATCTCAAGATTCCAAATCATTCTGCGTGAAAATGTTCTTTCGTGGTTGCAGACAATTCTGCGAGAGGTTTTATTAATTCTTCAGTGAGTTTCGTTTGGGATAATTTTTTACCATTGAAAAAAATGTCATAAAAACTAAATTTGGATCAGGAAGATAGGAAATGTAATTACCTAACGCTTTATCCAATGGTGTTCTCAAATTTTAGTAAACATTATAAATAATAAGGGAGTTACGGTCGTGACGTAAGCATCAGATTAAAAAAACACGATTATTACTCCTTGAAGAAGGTATTTCGAGAAAACGTTTGAGAGGTTTTCATCAATTAATCAATTTTCATCAATCTGGACGTTAGGCAGAATTTGTGGGCGCGGACTTAATGCTCTGTCTTGAACATCGATTACTCGACACCAGATAGATATAAATAATATCTACATCATGCTTGTATTGATCTTGGTTACTGTCATTATGATAGAAATTTGACACCAAAAAAACTAAAGCTGACGGAAATTTATACAAGAAATTTCTACACTGCCGGTATTTTCAGGATGTTGAAGCTTTGGTTCTACTAACTATAAAAGTTCCAGTCATGCAGCATGATCGCGTGAACGAATTTTCGTAGATTATTATTGTATTGATGCGATTTTATGGAATAGAGAACGGAATGAGTTTTATTCACAGAATCAAAAACATAGAAACCATAAATTCAAGTCAATCATCCAGCCAGTCAATGTCCCGCTCCTAAATAATATTGCTTTGCGGCCTCAGGGCTGTCGTCCGGGTTTTGTGCACCCCAAGTATTTTCATCACTTCCTGGAAGGTCTGAGATTCGAAATTGGTCCCCTGGTCGGTGTGGATTTCCAGGGGAACCCCAAATCTCGCCACAATGTGCTCAAACAACCCTTCTGCGACAGTCTCTGCAGTCTTATCTGGGATGGCGAACGCTTCTGGCCACTTGGTAAAGGCGTCAATGGCTACCACGATGTATCTGTTTCCTCAAAGTGACCTTGGTAGTGGCCCAACCAAGTCAATCCCCAGTCGCTCAAAAGGGGCTACATCATGCTTGTATTGATCTTGGTTACTGTCATTATGTAGTGTTTTTGTCTCCGAGTTTCATGTAGTAGATAAGATTACGAAATGGGTTAACGTAATGACTTACATGATAGAATAACTCACACGAGACCGGAACCAAATTTGACACCAAAAAAACTAAAGCTAACGGAAATTTATACAAGAAATTTCTACACTGCCGGATTGTATGTTCTAAAGACTTTCAGGATTCGACAAACTTGAAGCTTTGGTTCTGCCTGGTACTGCTGGAACTATAAAAGTTCCAGTCATGCAGCATGATCGCGTGAACGAATTTTCGTAGATTATTATTGTATTAAGTTGTTACAGTGTTTGAAAATTGTAGCGCTTTGAACGTAAATAAATCGTTCACTGCCAGTTATATGGGGAAAAAAAAGTTCAAAATAATATTCTGATTCAGAAAAGATTTTGGGTTTTAGCCTTTATCATCGTTTTTTTCTTCGATTTTTTAGTAAATATAATTGAAATTCAAATACATTTTTCATCATAATTTTGAACATACAATTTTTAATGTTTTAGTTCATTGATCACAAATTTCTTTTGGCTAAAATTGTGTTAAAACAGAAATTTAAATTTTTTCTAGCAGTTGTAAGTCATTTTTAACGTTTTTTTAAATGTTAGCATTTTAATATGCTCAAAGAGGGTTGGCCAACGAACTTGTCCTTCCGTTTGGAAAGCTTGATTTCTATGCGCTGGAAAGGATTTTTAATTCAATCCTTCAATCCTAAGGAGAGTTATCGGCACATACATACTTATATAATATGAAAAATGTTGAGATCCAGGAATCGTTTAAGAATGCCTCAAAATGGATTTCGACAAGGAAAGTTTTGAAAATTTTTGATTCAAACATTTTTGGAGCCATTGCAATAGCTTCATTTTTCACAAATATTCGCTAAAAGACGCTCAATTTGCCAATTTCGGGTCGGTCGTTTGGTTGCCTTCTTACGCCTGTCACATCATATTTAATTGTTACTGTTTATCACGTTGAGAGAAACTGGATAAGGCATTGAACAGCATAGATTTTATACATTAATAAACCTAACACCATCTCTGGAACTCGCTCGTTATATACCAATCTTATACAAGGATACCAGTCAAGCGACTTTCAAGAAAGTTTTAGTTAATTCGCCCGAGGAAGTTCACCCGAGTTGTTGAAATATAATAGGGATCGATCCTCTCTGGGATCACAAGATGCGAATGAATGGCGGCACCCATCTTTATCGAGTCTGTAGCTTTTCGTTTGTCTTCAATAGTTACACATATGTGTGTATGATCCCACCGTGTTTTCTAATTCATTATGTTCCTCTTAAATATAGGTACATAGTACCTGTTATTATGATATGCATGTTTTATCACCGTCAAAGAGAATAATTTCTATGAATACATCAGGGCTGAAAATGTTTAAATTTGTATTCAACGTACGTGGGAATAAAGTAACCCCTCGAATATCTTACCTTCGTTCTTTAATAAGGATCCTCCCTTGAATTCGTTTCACTAACGAGAAAACACGGATTTCTCCGCAACACAGCCCCAACGAGAACAAGCGACTTCCTTCCCGCAAAGGCTTCCCGGTATTTTCGCACAGCTAATGCCCCAACGTCGGACCCTGAAGTCGCATAATCGCAGGAAGGGTACGCCGTTTTAGCCTGGTCTCGACCCTACCGTTGGACCTTCTCTCCGGATATTGGATATTTTACTGCACTACGATACCAACCCTTCCACCACCCCGCTATCCCATTCTTGATGATCTTTTGATGGGCTCTAGAATTGGGGGAAAAAACTATAACTTCGCAGATTAGTAACACATCTCTTTCCGCCCCTAATGGTTTTACGGGGGGTTTTTTTCCCCTCTCGAACCCCAAATCAGCCCTCATGTTCCTTTGTGGGTTAGACCAAGAATGAGTGATAAGTATAATTTTATTATTATTTATTACTCAGGGCTACCATGTTCCCAAATGCTACTTCACCCAAAACGGTTGAAACATACACACACACGCACACACACAAACACACACACACACACGCACGCACGCTCGCACGCACGCAGCATGGATCAAACACATCCCCTTTTTTGAAAATCATTGCGGCAATAAGTGACACCCGATGTTCAGGAAGCCTACCACTAATAAACACTTTGTTAAATAGCTCAGTTAAGTACTCCACACAGTTGTCCGGTAGATTTTTGAAAAATTCGTACCCAAGTCCGTCCATCCCGGGCGATTTCCCATTTTTTACTTCTTTTAATACTTATCGAATCTCAGAGATCTGCATGACATCATCCAAAATTGGATGTGTGTAATTCGTTCCAATATTAAACCTTTCAATATTCGGACTATACAAATTAGAAAAAAAGGAAAAACCATTCCTCCCCAGAGATAGGACATGCCAGTTTACATTGATTTTTTTTAAATTTATTGAATGCTGCCCAGAAAAGACTCGAGTTTTTGACATTTGCCAAATCTTCCAACAAACGTTTGTCATAACTATTTTGCTTAATTTTTTTTGTAGTGTTATACAAACTCTTGGATGATAAACAGTCAGAGAGATAAGGCTCAGTAAATTTCTCTTTTCTGGCAATTTTCAAGGACTTTTGTATACATTTTTTGGAACTATGGCATGTTTCATCAAACCCTGGTGATGATACGTAACGTTTTGGAAATGGTGGATCATAGACACATTCCTAGTTCATTTGAAACCTTCTTAATTTGATCAATTAAATTTGTATAGCCCTTATCGATATACATCACATCAAGTGATCCAGCCCAAAATTGCTCAAGATAACTTTCATACTCACTAGCCTTGATCAAATCTTAGAGTTAAACACTCTTTCATATGTGTGTGTTTTTGCAGAATATTGCACAACTAAAGTGCAAAGGTGGAGGTGGAGGTGGGTGGTGGTGGTGTGTGAGTGTTTTTGAACATTCAAAACCTTATGTACAAAATATTGCTGAAAAATGTACCTAAATTTAATCAAAATTTGCTAAAAAGTCTATAAAAACTGACTAAAAAAAAGCTAAAAATCCAAAACTTCTTTTTGAATAGCAGAATAGTATTCAGTATACGTTTTGTTTTTGCCATAAAATCAATGGGTAACAATTTCTTCCCACTGAAAAAGCTAAAATTTTTAAAACAATTTAACATTATGCAACAGTTACGATAATTTACAAAAATTTGCTCATACGATCATGCTGCATGACTAGTTTTTATTTTTTGGTGCCTTATTGCTATACGAAAAAGAGGTTTGTATACGACCGCAATATAGTTAACCTTTTCTTTGTCCATTACGTCGGTAGAAAAAAGTTTACGAAATTTAAATGATTGATCATTAATAAGAATGAGCTGAAGTGTTTAACTTACCGTGGTTCATCCTATTCAAGTGCCTCGACAACATGCACGTCACCAAACTAATAATCTCACCTGCGAAAAAAAGAAGGTTGTTAGATAAATTGTGAGCGCAAATAAAAAATAAGCTAAGAAATAAATAAAAGAAAACATGATAAGAAACTAACTCTCAATTTCAAAAATAAAGTTTTCAGCAACTACTAACTTTATGTCGTCCAATATTACACGTAACAAAATATACTTACTAGGTATCAAAGGAACAATCCGGAAACGCCTGAGCAATCTGTTAGTACTTAAGTATTAATCAAATGTTGTATGCTATAATAAAACTTTAGTTTAACGGTCTGTATGCACTTGATTCAGTTTTTATGTTTTGTAATTATAATAATAGAATTTACCATTATAATGCACTTAGTGCGACTGCAAATACATCAACTATTAGTTTTTTCTTGTTATTAGGCTTTTTAAAATAGTTTTTTCAATAATCAGTAGTGTCCAAATAAAGAATCGTTGAACACTACCAATCATTCATGAATGTATAGACGGGAAAACATATTATTACAGCAAAATTGAAGAGTTCTAACACGAAACATTATTTCTCGAATGAAGTTTTCCTGATACGTACAACCTTGGGATTCATACGAGTATCATGTGATGTACGCGTAGGGCAGCGGCATAAATTTCAAAACGAGGAGAATGGAACATCTGATTTTTCTAGCGAGTAGCGAAAGAAAACCCTCACCAATCACATTCCTCCTTCTCTTCCGACCATTAAATTACGGCGAGCTTTACGACAAGTGAATTTACTGCCTTACCATCGACAAACAATCGCTTTTGTCGGAGCCCCATACTACATCCGATCCTCTCACTAACCTCGCCAACACTTTATTCAAGTTCGAGGGAGCACACTTCGCTCAGCCTTTTACAAGCTATTTTATGGTCACTTCCCTTTTATTTCAGGGCTTTACTCCAAATGTTTCAACCTGGGCTCATAAATTGGTATCTAATCAACGGATCAATGAAACTGTTCCGATCCACGCCTCTCGTGGAACAAACACCTCGATCAATGGATACTTTAAAGTACTCCTTCCCCCCAGATGAATAATTATTGTAATAGAATGATGGGGGAACAAGGTTGACCGTTTTTCTTTGTTAGGAACCTATTACTATAATAAATAGGTATAGTAGAACGAGTAGCTTTCAGTCTCTGCAATGGAAGAAGTGTCGTTCGATAAAGACGAAGAGCGCCGTTCTTAAAATTTTACTCGCCCGCTGCGTCAGTTTCGTATTTGAAGAAGGTTCAACTAATGAGAGTGTATCGCATAAGCCCAAATCGAGCTCCTTATCCACAGACCCAATATTGATTAAAAAAAAAAGAATACTATAGCTTTGATTTTGCTTTATTTTTGTTTGAAAACGATGGGATCCGAAGGAGGGTCTCCACTTGCGGATGTGTTTAAAAAGTTGGAGGAGATGTGGCTGGAGTCAGAATGGATACGGCCAAGTTGTTGACTGTGGAACAATCTGTGAGGGAAATACGACCAATATATATATATTAGGTACCTATATAAATGTTGATGTTTGTGAAAAATAGCTAAAACTCCGGGAAATATGTACTAAAAACGCTAAAAATGGTATAAATTATGAGATTCTTGACTCAACTCTGCCTGCTGCTATATAAATATAAATAAAACTAATTTGGTTGTTGATTCGCAGCATCTGAACATTATTATCGGAGCACCAGAAATGTTTTCGATTTGCCACTTCTAAATAACGCTAATGTTATTTGCAGGTATATGTGTCGGCATCACTTCAATCAACCCCAAGAGATTAAATGAACGAGTTTGAAAAAGTCCATAAAACCCTATCTCTTTTTTAAATATTTGGATAGATTAAATCTTTTACGAGAAAATAAAGTAAATGAGAAAAGGTGTAATGGAAGAATATGGTCAGAGCCTGAATCTAATCGACTTAGGAACTGTTATGAAGTTAGGCCGCCCCAGTGGTGCAATGGGGGCCTGAATCCACACTGATAGAGAGGGAGGAGGGTGTGACAGTACCATAAGAGATTCAACTCGTACTAATAGCATATGAGCTATGTTCGGAGAAGATGATTTTCCGGTTCCCAGATCTTCATCTAGCCCCAGCCATAGCTATTCAAGAACGTTAGAACAAACGCCTGGTGCCGAAGCGACGGACGCTCAAACGCAGTCTCTTGGATCTCGCCGGATCTGTCACAGAACTACGACAATCGTAACTGCTGATGAAACCACAATGTAATCCCGATCCCAATGTGGACTCAACGTGGATTACCATAGTAATGATTATTCAACTCATCGATTTCTTAGCGAATTTTGTAGAAAAAGAAGCTATTACAATGGATCCAAAAATTTTATTAATTTCGCTCATGCAGCATGATCATAATATGAACGATTATTTTTTCGACTCAAGCAGAAAACAATAATGTTCAACTGAGATATATATAGAGAATTTATTAATATCGCACTTAATTTTATTTGTACAATATAAAACGTTGAAAATTCAAATTTTCTTGAGCGAAAGACTGTTGCGTAAGGGACATCATCCAAATAATCTATAAATAATACCTACAGCAATAACATAATAGACCAAATATAACACAAGGTGAGCCTTGGTATACTGAAAACCAACCGGTCTTTCCGATTTCTGAAATTTCAACTATAAAATATTTAATGACAAAAGCGTTTCGTACGAGAGAAATAATGAGCCGCGGAAGGAATTTTCCACAAAGGATATTTTTACGGCAGTCATCTCATTCACGGTCTGTACAATAAAAATGTCGCGGTATTATAAAATATACGTAATCACCAGCATAATCTCCAGCGGTGCTTACGTCATGGTTGTGATTTATACCGTCGAAGAAGAAAACCGCCTACTAGTATGAAAGGGATGTAGGAGATACCCAGGTTTCACCGAAAATTATAAAATGAGGCTTGCCAGACGGCTTGGAGATTAGGATGGTGGAAAGCGGGGAACGCATTAGGAGGAGCTTGAGGGGTAAATGCAAATGAACGTAAGGGCAAAGGGCCAACGAATAAGGGGCGAAGCAGGTACGTCAAGTAGGGGAGCCTGGAGGTCGGGTAATTTGGTCGGGTTATCACGCGGGCACTAAACTGATTTATAAGAGTTTTGTGTGTGAGGGCATCGTTGAAGAGTTCGAAAAAAGGGCCCTCTTTCGAAGAGTTTTTCCCCTGTAGGTCCCAAGAGGCTTGGTCCTAGGGTTGAACCAAACATTCAATCGCAGAAGTAGATGAACAAAATGAGCACGCCCTCGAACCATAAAATAGCTGTAAATTATTCCTGTATTGTATAGCCCTTTCACGCAGATGACTGGCCAATGATTATTAAACGAAACTATTCAATGGTACAACTACCTATAGCTTTTCCCAATCTAATTCAACATTTCCTCAATCAAATTCAATATGTTCACTCACAAATTCAACATTTTTCCAACCAAAGTCACCATTCCCCAATCAAATCCAACATATTCCCAATCAAAATGAACATTATTCCTCTCCACAAATGAATAGTTGTCGAGAGAAACTAACTTAATTCAGAAAGTTCAGCGTAAAAATTAAAATGTCTTTGACACATGGCAAAAAAAACTACCGAGCAAATATTGCGCCAAAAAAAAAAAATTTTTTTTTTTTTTTTAATTTAATCAAATGAGGTTACAACCGATAAACAGCTAAAATAGTACCGCAATTTTAAAAAATGCATACATATAATACCAACAATGAGGAAAATTCGCTATAGTGGTCGTACTGTATAAGAGAACTTTTCTGAAGTACCGATTGTATGAAATGTTCACCACAGTATCCAACAATGTTACGATCACGTCAAAATCCGAAAAATGTAACAGCCACACCCACCAAGCAGACTGTCTTTTTTCTAATGAACAATACTATTGATTTATAAACTCCACAGTGGAATTCAAGTTAAATAAAGCCTCTGAAATATTGCAAATCTATACTAACATTCATTCAAACGGATCTGTCCAATAGTAAGGTTTTTTGACAGGTTAGGAAAAAAAGTCTGAATAAAGGTCGCCGTTTCTAGTTTGCAAATGAACATCTTGAGGATAGAGGGAATAAAGGCTGTCAGTCTTCTCACTCCAGGTATTCGCTCTCTCTCTCTCATCCTTTTAAGTAAATTAATCCAACTTCCGCCTCCACTTTCACTTCTCTTTCTGAGCACTTTCATACCCGGTCCATCCAGACATCTGGGAATGCTTTCATCTTGACATATTATTGAGGGTTCCTTTTTTGTGGATTCGTTTGCTTTGTTCCGTTTCGCTAGGATTAAATTTCACCGCAACTCTTCTCCTCTTGAGATGTGATTACATTGGGTTGTTGTTCACAAAAACACCAAAAACTTGTATTTTTTTTAATATGAGCATCATAGAAAGAAAACAGCTTGGTTTTGATGTTCGTCCAGACATTTGAAAAAGGAGGGCGACAAACGAAACGTGGGCCCAAGGTATTTGAACCCTAGTTTGCTATGAAAAAATTCCTAGTTAAAAATGAAAAGAGTGAAACCATCCCGATCAGCTCTGAAAGATCACTGAATTAACCACTAATAATTTTTTACCATTTCAATGTCGGCACGATACTATACAGAAATGGTAACAAACGATAAAGATGAAGGTAGGATCTGCAATCAGCTAGGATATACCAGGAATTTAATACATTTCAAGTTCGGACTGTAAATCTAAGGTTTGATGTAGGAAAGAATGAGAGTCATACGTGGTCGTAATTGACTGTTATTCTTCAGAATCGTTTTTAAACTTTCCGGCTATCTGAAAAATCCGTATTGAATTATAAAATAATGCTATTGGTTTGGTTCCCAAAGCCACGCAACAAATTTTCCCACTGTCTCAGCTCGGAAGCTGATGACTAGAAATTAATGTCGCTCAATGCATTTTTCACGCCGTTATGTATTCCAACTTCGCACATATTGAAAGTTAAGGTAACTGATAATGAACCTCATTTGTTGTTGTGTGAGGATCTACTGTAAGTGTAGAGCCAGAAGTAGTATCTTTTGAGAAGTGCGGAGAGAATCCAGGCTCGGAGTTTTACTCTAGGAAAATTTCAAAGGCATGAACGAACCTAGAGTCGAAACCGACCTCCTGAAGCGAAACTAGATCTCAGTATAAAACATTGGAAACAAAGGAAATATTTATTATTTCATCGAATGAATATGATTTATTCATTAGTCTACAGACAAGAAACAACTTTGGCAAAAAGTAAGTTGAAAACCCTATGGTAACTCGTAGTGCATGGAAGTTCTTGGTTAAGGTATTGTTCAACTCAAATTCGGCTGAATATCTAACTGGTCGAAAATCCACTGCCACCTCACAACGCGCTACTAGAACGAACGCCTTACACCCTGTACTAATGACCAACTTTTGAATGTAAGTAAGGCACTTCATAAACAGCGGCATTTTGCTGGAATGAGCCGGAAAAATTTAGCGACTTAACCTAGCGGTGTTGTAGGAATCTTGTCCGCTAATTCAATTCAATTTTAAAGCGCATCCATTATTACTCCCTAATTTGTACTAGGTAGTAAATTACATCCATTGTGCTCATTGACTTATTAATGATTTCCGGAGAACAATTCATTATTCTTCTTTTCTGAATGAATTTTTAAGCTAGGTACTTACTGAGTTTAGAGACAGATTTTTACAACAATAATTTTCTTGAGTGGCTATTCAGTTGAATAAAATACGAAAAAGAAGAAGCAGAAGAAAAACAAAAAAAAAAAAAAAAAAACTTCGAGAGCCAACTGATGGATTATTTTACGAAGGGAACTAGAAGTGAGACCTAAGTGGTAACAGGAGTGAATTATTCCCCTCTGGAGACCGAATCGAAAGCTAGCGGTGGGCTTGAAGGCAACGCAGTGAAGGCCCAAATTGGTGCGAGAGGTTTCGAAGTAGACTTGTTTGAAGAAGGGCTTCAGCGAAAAACGGAATGAACGAGGGTGGAGGGGAATGAAAAGGAGTTTTGTGAAAAGGGAAACTGGAAGTAGACTGGAGGTGGAAAGGAAGCTCGGAGGACTTCATTAGAAAGACGGTTGTCATGGGATGCAGACGCCTGCGGGGTGATTGGATTACGCTGTCTGCTACCTCGGTACGTGGATTTCACTCGCCCGATAACCCACTAAATGTGAATAACCGGAATGTTCAACGTTTAAAGAAATCATCAGAAGGGGTTGAGGAGGAAGAATAAAAACCTTGAAAAAGGGCGTTGGGGGTGGGTGGGAGGGAGAAATGCTCATAACGATTGCAGCCTATGATAGGGAATTTTCCCTTCTCCTGATTTGTCTGTTCTATTGTTTTCTTCCATGAAGTGCGATCAGTCTAATGTACGCTTAGCTGACAGTGCAATTATTAGAATTGGCATACGAAGTATGTAAAATGTTGATAATGCAACCGTCATGGCTCGTACACGTACCCATATACATCAGTCTTGTAGAAGATTCACCAGTTAATTAACCGACAAAAGATGGCAAGTCGGGCAAACTAAAGAAATAATTTCACGGAAAATTTTGAAATTAGGAGAATCAATAATGCAATACCTAATTTGTGTACTGAGTGATGTTGAACTGACGATGAAACAGAGCTTGTTCATCTGTCCTTAGACAGAAGTGAAAATCTATAGACAACTCCACACACTCGTAATTACATTGGGATGATTACGTGGACGAAAGAAAAACGTTGGAAAAAACCTGTTGGTACCTTCAGCTTTCACAAACCCTTGGGGAGAGAGGGTGATATCGACAAATGGCTTTTCGTGGCTTCCGTCGTGAAAAATAGCTCACCGGTCCCTGGGAGATGGGGGTTCGGGGGAAGGTTCGCTTAGAACGTTCGATGATTCGATTAGTCGATCCTTCGCAGAGCAAACGCGGTCAGAGTAATTTGTTTTATAAATCGTCTTCACTGAGCTGGAACAGCTCCGCAAGCCCAGAGTGGAGAAAAGAGCGAACCCAAGGAAGTGGTTCGGCGTATCTCATTACTCAGAATGCTTCTGAGGAATCACATTAGATGGGCTCTGATGAAATTCACCAAGCTGTCTATCTAGTAAGTTCTCAGATCATGAATGTTAGTGATAGAATCAATGAATTAATTCAAACCGATGCCTACCTACTGAATTTTCAAGAAACAAAAGGAATGATTGAAGTTCTCGGATCTTCGATGGCTCAAGCAGAAGTTTTCTTCTCAAAACACTAGTATCTTCCATCTTAACTCCCTTGTAGGTATCCATATTCATCTAATTTTGTTATGATGATTGTGATTAAACTTCTTCATTTGTTATATGATTAAAAATGAGTGAAACTACTAAAGAATAAGCTCAGAAAACTAATAACTATTGGGTATAAAAAATAGAAATACGTGAGCAAACGATTTACTTTTCTTTAATCGATTTAGTATGGAATTTACATAAGTTACTCTCTTGTGCGTGTGAATTATAGCCGATACTCTTCTGGCTCATCATCAAACTCTATATATGATGAGCATTCGTATAAATATGGTAAAAAACCAAACCTTTCGAGCTTCTAAACAGAAAAATATGTACATATAATACAAATGATGGGTGTAAGAACACCTGTAGTATAGAAGAATGAAGCCTTTCTCTAGATGAGTATCGCAAAAGATACGACTCAGCAGTTCCAAGAGTTTAATTATTGATTCAACTCTTACGAGAGTTCCTCTTTTGTATGTCAGATGATCCGAGAGCGCTATCCTTAGTAAGACTAATCTTTAACCAATCTTTTATAAGCTGACGCAAGACCTCTATTTTTATGCAACTGAAATAAGAGTTCCGGTGTCAATTCAACTAACTTTTGACACAGATATTTCATGGGATTCATTTTCGAATCAGAAGATTCGACAATTGAATTTTCAATCAGCTGATTCGAATAGCCCACTTCAACTCTGATTATAGATGAGCTCTAATCATCATTCAGCTGATCCACGGTCTAATTTGTCGGTTCACCCGAAAGCCTCGCGGTATTTGGATTCGTTGGTGTTGTAATAATGTGGTTGACGTGGACCTTGATCCGAGTGCTCGTTACATTCAAAATTTATGTGGAGGCAAAGTAGCGCATAAATTAGAGTAGTCCATCCATAGTGCTGCACCTACCTGCTATTACAAACTTCTTCAATCTATTTTACGAGTATTCATCATCATTCGATTCATTCTGAAGATTTCATCTGATAGTAATAAACCTATATTAATTTTGTGATTGTAAGAAAGAAAATACTTATCCAATTACCGATTACATTTGAGAAACAACGCTGGATAAAGGTTGGATGGAGTATCATATAGAATCAACAAGAAGTCTTGAGTTACCATTGCCTCGTGGTTTCAGAAGCTGATTTCTTTGCGATTCAACCCACGGAGCTAATTATTTGTTTATTCACTAACCTCAATTCAGTTACTAAATTGTTCGTTAATTCAGAATATGAAGCTGAAATTTAAAATGGAGAACGAATTGTAAGATCTAGAAACGAATTGTAAGATCTAGAGCCCCCAAATCAGCATAGTGAGATCCGGAGCCAATTTCTTTCTATGAAGCTGAAATTGGAAATTGAGGCCTCGTGGAACATCTAGAAATAAATTATAATATCATAATACCCTATATCAGTTAAGTGGGTTCCCGAGTTAATTCCTTTGCTATTCAATCTATGAAGCTTAAATTTTAAATGAAGGCCCCTTGGCCAAGAAACGAAACATAATCAAGAAACGAATCATAATTTCTGAAGCCCCCTAGATCAGCTGTTTCAGTTCCGAAGATATTGTCTTTGCAGTTCAACCTATAAAACAGCAATTAGAAAATGTACAAACGTATTTTATGACCATCACTCTTTAGGCTTAAAGTGATTTTTACCACATGCTTTTGTCAGAATTCAAACCTGAACAACTGATCTCAAGTGATCTGGAAAATAAATGTATGAAAGGCATTGAAAAGTCATAATTCCATACAGCATAGAAAATTATGTTAAGGTATCACCCCAGCCAATGTATGATTTTCTAGCCGAATTTTAAAATTTGAGGGCCTGTTGTTTCGGAGAAAAATTTCGGGCGGCTGTGCGGCTTATGGTTCGGGAGATGGACGTACTCCGCCCCCCCCCCCCTCCACCCTGATTTTTTGATTTTACGCAAATTGAAACGTAATAATACTGGAATAAATTTTGAGAGGGTAGGAATCAGAACGGGTAAGTAAGCGGCATTATACTTCAGTTTGTTTCAATTTTTTTCATTCTCCTTTTTGAATTATAATTAGTTAGACTGCGTAGTATATTATACATTGAATACATTTCGCATACTACCATGCAGTCAGGAACGGGATAAATACCTAAACAAAATAAAGCAATTTTGTTAATTAACAAAACTTGAAAACTATTTAACATGGTAACACGAAAGAATTTGATAAATATATCGTGAGTACCAATGCTTTTGGTATTTGAATATCTTACTAAGCAATGCCTATTCCACACATTGGAAGCACAGATAACGTTCACCAAATGATTGATAGTAATCAGCGAGTGATAAAATTGAGCAACACTTCAATATAGACCATGTATTTTTTCGAATATCATTTAGATGTGTAAGTACTAAGATACGTTGTTCACACAGAGGTATTATGAAGGGCTCAAACAACTTCTTATGTGCCCGTAGGTTCTATGTAATTTATATCCACGCCTACAACAAATACGCGAGGTTTCGCTAGCCATCACAAAGCACCTGCCCTGTTTTTGCGACTGACCGATCCTTCAAAGAGATAGCAGCTCCCACTCTTGGCCCATTACACTTTACAAAGGCTGGCCCTCAGGCATCTCTACAAACTCACATGCAAGAGTTAGGATATAATACGCCGTATCCCTCATATTAAGTCCAATTTATCATTTTATCTCTCAACAAAACCACAGGGTGGCAAGGGGAATCCACATAACCACAGCTAAACAATGTGATACCGCCAGCGGTGAAACTGGAATGTTTCGAATATGGTGCATTGAAGGAATGTTTTTGTGAAGAGATTAGTAGGAAAAAAACTGCGTTATTCGGATAATCGCTGAACACTAAAATTTGGTTATTCAAAACTTGATAAGTCAAATCTTGAATCAAAATCCATAAGTATGTGTTATAATCTAATAAAAACACGAATAGAAAACTAGTGTTAGCAATTGATAAAGAATGAAAACCTCTGAATAGATTACGTTACACATGGAGTGGATCGTTTAGAAGACACCACCAAAATATGTAGTTCATCTTTTCTAAGCGGCTTTTGCTACAAATCATCTTTCTCTTTTTCTACGAGTAGGTATGCCGTGCATTCCATTGGAATATTATTTCTCACCATGAATTTATCCAGATTATACCATTCCATATATTTTCTTTAGCTTATTGCCATTAATTCTTCCAAATTTAAGTTTCAACTTTGTGATCATATCACGAGGAGAATGATAAGTGTATAATGGTGAAGAAAACTGTCATAAAATGTGAGATATTTGCCATGCGTTCAGATTGGTAGAATTAGTTATTAGTTAGTTTCTTACAATGTACTTCATGGAGGTATGTACCTGTCGCCCGATTGGAGAGAACAACATGAAACACCAGGCACAGTGTTGATGATTGACCAATAAACCTCTGTATACTGTAGATACTCCCACAGAGCTCCATTCGTGTAGATTTCATTTGTGTGAATTTTTTATTCATTTTATATTTTCAGGAAATAACGATTTTTCAAAATTAGAATTAAGATCAAAGCAACTTCAGAAAAAGCGTGAATAAAAATAACCGTGGCAAAAGGACATTAAAATGCTTTCTTAAGCTCTTCACAATTTCTTTCATTCCCATTGAGGAAAGGGGAAATCCTTGAATACATCAAATAAACCCGAGAAGAGGCGTACAAGGCTTTCGTAAGAATGGCATTCTGAAAGAGTAAAAAGGGAGACCTCCTCCCATCTAATGCGGAGCGCCCGCAGGGTCAACCCCTTAATATTTTAATTCGAGACCTGGCCGCCGGGGCGGGCCGAAGAAGTTAAGGGGTAAGAGGCACGTACAGGGAGGTTGCAGTGAAATATGCAAAATCCCAACTTGCGACACCATCTTTCATTCAGGGCGTGACCTGTCGACCTGGGACCTTGAATTGGGGAGAAGTCTCTTGGAGTATTTTATGAATGGATGTTGAAACCTTGTTGGCGAGGTAGCGCCATTGCGACGGCATGTGCTTCCAGAGGATGGCCGTTCGCGGTAACGAACCGTGGTTATCAATAAACCACAACCGTCTAGCCTTCCTTTCAAGTGTTCGTAAACTCAACAACATGGCCACACTAACGACCTGTAATCCCATCTGGACTTTGCCACCTGAACATTGCCACATTTATGGCCTAAAGAAATCTATTGAAGGAGACATCCGAGATGTTTTCAATTATTTATTTCATTTTGCGGGATGTAACAAACACGTCCGCGAACTCAGGCAGAATCGTATGCATATCTATGTAGGCTATTTTAAGGTTAATTAATCAATTCCAACTCGCCAATATTATTTAGGGAGGTATTCAGGCAGGTTTTCTTCTATAACCTTCATCCTCTTTTTGCAGATCAGGAGGTATAAAATGTAATGAAATTGTTCTTGACTTGAATATTCATCTTTTCATAGGTGCTGAAGATAGTAGCATTTCGAATAAAATTTTAGTAGTCGAGTACATCACCATCGATATTCTGTATAGCAGGATGTACATTGAGATGTAACTACGATATCTCGGCCCTTTCACACCATATACATGTGCCTTCCTTTTAGTTCTGTAGATCGCAATCATCTGTCGTAGATACCGCAATTTTACCGCAGGCCAAACAAAGGAGAACACCTACGAAACGGTAACCCTCTAAGGAAGAATCATTTTTAAATTAGGTTGTCAGGTGTAAGTGATCTATGATAAATAATCTACAGATACAGGTATTCATAGATATGTTTTTATATTTGCAAAAGAAGGACTTGGGTTCTAACTTGAGAATTGTAGATTAGTTAATTAGCAAGATCCTCTCAAGATACGATTGCATAGGGCGGTAGGAGAAGATACGGGTACTTTTACGTGCAGCGGCTCTGATTAGTGTTTTAATACGTATTTAAACATACGGCATTTAAACATGCTCTTCTGGAACAACTTTAATAGGTGTTCCTATGCATATTCACCTACGAAACGACATTTTTACGATTGCTGAGAGGAAATGATATAAAAAGACGTGATTTACGGAAGGAATTTAATTGTTAAAGGAATTCCTAATAACTAATCTTTCTACTCATACGATTTTGAAAAACAAATGATAAGAACATCGAATTTCGGAAATAATGTTGTTTGATCAAGAAATTATAGGAGAGGAAGCATTTTAGTTACTTCTTACGGGTGTATTACAAGATTAAATCCAGAAAATCTATGCTGGGTGATTACACTTTTGGTCCAGAGCCTCTTAAAGGTCCATTCTATACCTAACCAATTTCTGATCGAAAAGAGATTTTTTTCAAATGCTTTGTTTTCATGTTTTAATTTTTAAGATTTTTTCGCGTTTTTAACCTTGCTTTCAAGGGTCAAACTAGTTAGTGTAAAACTCGGTTATAACGGGGTTGGGGAGATCTACAAGTGTCACCATTCTATACACCGTGAAAAAATACGTAGAAACTGACCCCAAACATCTATTTTCTCGTCCCCCCCCCCCCCCCCCCCCCCCCCCCAATTCGCAAAGAATTGCCGAACTGCAGAGTTGCCGAATTGCAGAACCGTTCGAAAACTGACAGTTTCAAGAAGTTTTTTCAGTTACGTGCGCGAGAATTCCTCGGGATTAGCCATGCCGTCTAGCAGGTATAAAAATACGTAGTTTTTAATTTTTGACATTGAAACTGTCTTAGTCGACGGGTCAACTGGAAATTTTGTTACGCAAAGAAAGAACGTCACGCAACCTATAAACAAATTAGGTGTAGTTTTCTTTCGATTTTCACGTACAACCAAGCCGTTGCTGGGGAAATTAAACTTCTTTAGTTTTCCCCGGACAAAAATCGTTCACCACTCGTTGGAAAGCTCTCGATTTGTCAAGATTTTCTTCCGTACTTGTTCTCCTATTCATGTCGTAGTTTTATATTTATTTATGTTGTAAATGGATATAGTAAACAATGCCACTTGTTTTGTTGTCACTTGGTTGAGTAATCCTGGTTATAGTAAATGTAGACGCGCACCATAACAGAAAATTACCTAACTGTGAATTCATATTCGTGGAAGAATTGGGAGCAAAGTCACTAATTGTGTGTCAATAATTATTTTATGTTTTCTAATTGTTATTTTATTTAAAACAATGAAAAACATTGAAATTACTGAGGAATGTTCAATGCTCATAGCTCTTCCCTCATAAGAGAGAAAGTACAAGGGGCCTGCCGCGTTTTAATAAACTAAAAACAATCCTTGAGGCATAATAAAGTGATCATTTTTTTCACTTACAGGAAGATGTTTGACTATGTTACCAGCATAATCTAGCACGTTTGGTAGCCTATGCAAATGGAAATTTAGCGCTCTTTTCAGCGGTATCCTCGATTGTTTCTTTACTCTAAAAATTAAGGTAACTATGGCTGTTTTGGTGAGTTAAGATCGAAAATACGGGGGGGGGGGGGGGGGGGGGGGGAATAAAAACTGAATAACTTGAAAAAAAAAAAAAATAATAAGCGATTAAAAAAATCTCTATGAGGAACTGTCGATCAAAAACTGGTTGTAGAATTGACCCCTAGGAGGTTCTGGACCTAAAGTAACTTTGTATGCGGGTCGAAAGAAATTCATTTCAGCTTTTTGGTCAACTGAGAACAGATGAAAAACTGTTTTTGTAGATATTTTAGCAAACATGAAATATTTATTCCAAGAATGCATAAAGTTTTGACATTAGTATACGTAGAAAAATGTTGGACTTGACGAGAAACTAAGAATTAACTTAAGGTTTCTTGTAAGTTCAACTGAAGTTTTACCATATCATGACGAGTATGAAGATTGTGTCAATACTTAATCGTCTCCTTATTAATAGCCTGACCGAAACAAGCATGTACAGTAGTCAGAAGTTGTACCAAACATGTTTATAATAATAGATAATGATCTATTATCATTACATATTATCATTATCACATGATCTATTATCTATACACTCCAAATTAAAAGATTGCTAATAGCATGCACAGTATCAAAGTGTATATACGAGTACAATACAACTGGATTCTAGAGCCACTCAGCTGATCTGGGGATCGGTCAGTTGTGTTCAGAAGTCCCTCAAGGGCCCACATACCAAATCTCAGAATCGTGGGATCATTAGGGAAAAAACTGGATTCTAGAGCCACTCAGCTGATCTGTAATCGGTCAGTTGTGTTCAGAAGTCCCTCAAGGGCCCACATACCAAATCTCAGAATCGTGGGATCATTAGGGAAAAAAACTGGATTCTAGAGCCACTCAGCTGATCTGGGATCGGTCAGTTGTGTTCAGAAGTCCCTCAAGGGGCTACATACCAAATCTCAGAATCGTGGGATCATTAGGGAAAAAACTGGATTCTAGAGCCACTCAGCTGATCTGGGATCGGTCATTGTGTTCAGAAGTCCCTCAAGGGGCTACATACCAAATCTCAGAATCGTGGGATCATTAGGGAAAAAACTGGATTCTAGAGCCACTCAGCTGATCTGGGATCGGTCAGTTGTGTTCAGAAGTCCCTCAAGGGAAAAAAAACGTCGATTGAACGAGAATGAGACGACGATAACATTAATATATAACTGTAGTGCTCAAAATATTGAAAGGAAACACGAATTGTTTCATTAGAACGGTGGATCTAGGGAAACCTGAGCATAGCATATAACATAATTCAGAACGACAGGAGAATCATTGCTTTGGGCATGAGTTAAAAAGTAGGCTCTTTCATAGCCTTATGTAATATAAAACTAATACGAAGGATCACTGAAATGTAAATACCAAAATTATAAAATGTTAATTCCTGCAGGATCTGAAGGGTTCCAATCACCTGACCAACTCGAAGAGGAATCTCCAATAAATTGTAAATCACGAAATTTCCATATACGGAATTGGGTAAGAACTGAGGTTCCGATTCAAGATTATTTGGTATTCAGATTGAAAGCTGGTAACAGCGGCATGAGTTTATTTATGAATCCCCCCTCCCAATTTCCACAATTGATATCGCTATTCTGGCTGCCATGGATACGTTCAGAGACGTATAATGATTTCACATAGATACCGTATCATGTACAAAATGCACCACAGCTTTCCGAAATGAACGTTAACACTCATGTATAACATAACGATATAGGTATATAATTATATATATTCACGTATATATCCGTAAATAGTAGATATTCATAATATACCTACTTTTGCTTCTCAGAGAAATGGATATCGGAGGAGGCAACAGCAAGATGTGAATACAAGCGAATTTCGGTAAAATATAGAGCTTAACGAATCATAAGACGTGCTCCACTTTGAGCTCATACTGTCTTTTGTGCTTTTTGGTGAAACATAACTTCTTTACTATTGATATATGGTAAGGAGATGAATATAATTTCATAAATATATTTCATACATTTTTCGAACCATAAAACTTCATTTTATACTAAGATTTGACTACGCTAAACTAAACTCTACACATGGGATGAAAAACCAAACGGCCTCCCGTTTCCCTCGGGAAACGTTCATTTGAACGCTTAGAAAAAAAATCGTTTCCTCAGACCTCTTTAATAAAATCATGTAACTGAAAAAATTGAGTATTATTTTATGAAATTTCGTAAGAACTGGCGTAAAAAAAATATCCGCTCATTCAAGAATGTTTCCACATACTTATTAAAGAACAGATAAGAGCATGAACATATGAATTGAAATTGTTTGCAGTCTAAAGAGACTATATAGCAACGAACCTAATGTGGAATAAATCCTCTTTAAGAATAGGGCAAAATGGAAAAAAAAAAAAAAAAAATTCAGTAGGTTCAGTAGATTCTCACAATTGTCATCATCGCCCTGTCCTGATGGCATCATCGCCCTGTTATGGATTTCCTTCAATTTGCATGGTGAGTGCGGGAATATTTGAAAATAAAATAAAATCCAAAAAACTTAATACGAACATTTGCCTTCTTCCTTATCGTCCTGTCTTCTTCGTCATCGTCCTGTCCTCGAATTGTCAGGAGAGGACAGGTTGATGATGGACAGGTCGATGATGATTCGTCAGTTTTCCTCAAATGTTTCACCTTGCGGCAAGATCTTTTCAAATTCGGCACATAAAATAAAACTAGACCGTTAGGTGCACATTAAAAATAGCATAGGAAAAATTGAGTACAATTACTCAGGTATAAAAAGTAGACAGGTCCCTGACGATTGTTTTTAACCGTACCACGATCCAGCACACGTCTACTTCCGTTAATGAACGAGTGTTGACTGAATGAAAACGGAAGGCTAGTTTTTTGGTAACTGAAAAGAATCCCGACAAAATACACCTGTGACTCTGAAAAATCTATTAACAATATTGGACAGGTCGATGACGGCGATGCCCGGTTACACACAGTTTCCGTCCAGATATAATTTTCTAGTGGTTCTAAATGTATTTAATCGATCAGAAACGCATCTCATAAGTTGTGCTAATGTAGAAAAAATGGAATCAAATCCAAATTCAAAAATAGAAAGACTAAAGAGACTTAAGACTAAAGCTTGAAATTGAGAAGGTCGCTTTGTTACAGGACAGGTCGATGACGAGTCTTTCTATACATTGTTGATTTTCTACCATGAAGGAATAGCAATAATTTAAAAGAAAAAAAAAGGTTCCAGGTAAAAACCTATACTACAAACTGGGACTTTCCCCAGCTCACAAATCTTTATTGGGTCGCCACAACTGGTTGGTGCATCGCTTCTGCCCATTTCTGTGAGAATCACCCATATATAACTTATTATGTAATACTTCAAATGAAGGTGTGATGCCCGACTATACGAGTATACACTCAAGAGACCTGAACAGAAGAGCTATCTAATCCCGAAATAATAAACAATTGAGTAATATATATTTTTTGAAATACTTTATTTTATTTGTGATTAGCGAATTTTCGTAGAAAATGAAGCTATTCCAATAGATCGAAACATTTGGAAACCCCTAATTTTTGAATATTCAATTAATTGAAACCCGTTTTGAGGCATTTTGAGAAGAACGCTTTTTCATATGTTGGTATAAATACTTACCTATGTCATTCTGTTTGAGAAAACAATAATCCGTTCTTGCCAAAAATCAAGCATTTCAAATGAAAGGATTGTTGGGCAACACATTCTGAATGTGAAATTTTTTTCCAAAAATGTGCTCATCAAGTCACTAAGAACGGAAAAACGTTGTTAAATTTATATGTTCTTCATGTACAAAATTATGCTGAAAAATGCACTTAAATTAATTTTTGTTAGGTAACATTTGCTGAAAAATCGATTTAAAAAAATGAAAATGAAATAAATAAAAATCAAAAATCTCTTTTGAATAGTAGAGTACTTATTAGGAGGTTTTTTCCTTTTTATTTATTTATTTATTCATTTTTTATTATTATTATTATATTTTTTTTGTCGTAAAATTGGTTAACATTTCTTTGCTCTCAATGTTCTCAAATTTCACAAGACTGGAGCTAAGAAATATTTTTTCTCACTGGGGCCCGTAGGATTTTTGTCCCTAGGCCCAGAATTTCTCTCCACGGCCCAGGTCCTAAGTGCACGCTTTGTTACGTATTTAAACTAAGAAGGTTGTGAATCATCTTGAAAACCAACGCAACAAAGCCGCGAAAATAATAAAGTGGCGGGATGCTCGAGTACAATAATCGTGTGCGTTTTCTAATTCTATCTTTTAAACCCTAGAAAACTGAAATTTATAAGAAATCTCCCTGGTTTATCTATAGAGGAGAGTAGGAATCTACTGGGGTTGTGAGGACTTTTATACATTAATGAATGTATACCTACAAACCACACAGACTAAATTGCGAATAGTATGAACATTTACGGTGCTGTAAGACGTATCCACGTCACAATGTATCGTGTAGCCTTGATACTTTGGAAAATTTTAATCAATTTTTCTGATTTTCTTTCTAAACGATTGAAATACTCTTTCGAAAGAATTCCGCTACAAACATCAGCGACAGGTCGATCATAGAAGATTCTTTTCCAGAGTCAGCTAAGGATGAATAAAATGGTCAGTACCTAAGCCCTGGGAGTAATGGGGAGAGAAAGCCCTAATGACGGCTATTACTTATTATGTATACCACTGAGCGATAAGCCCGAACAAAGTGTGATGTGCTGGCCCACTTGAAGCCACTCAACGGCACCGCATAAAGTGACAAAATTATCATCATTTCGGGGAAAGGGATGAGTGCATTGAATTTTAAGCTATACGCGCTTATTCTAACGGATAATGGTAAATAGCCCCGGGGCCATTAAAGTTTTTATTAGTAAAGCTCTTTTATTCTAATGAATGATTGATAAACCAAAGAGGTTAGAAAAATCAATTCATTCCTTGGGACAAACCAACAGCACAATCGTCGAGCTGGGTACCGTGTATTTATTGCGTCCAACCACCATGACATAGAAGATAACGAAGTTCCATTGCATTTAAAGGTAACTATCTACCTAACTTTTTGTCAGGACAACTCCCAGACACTTTCATGTAATGAAATCAATTGTACCAACCAGATAATCTAAATGACTGTTCATTTGTAGAAACACTGAATCTCGAGAGCTCAGAAATTAACATAGTGAAATTTAAGTACAGATAATACTCGTTTTTATCAGCTTTCTATATAAAACTCCCTTTTTAGGGAAACATTCTAAGACAAAATAATTAGGTTTTCTTGGTCGAAAGCTAATCATTAAAAATAAACCAAAATGAAATAGCCGCTTCGACTGAAGGAAAATTTCGGCTGTATGTAATGGTTTTCAACAATGGTGTAACTGGTGTAACAATGAAGTTGTAAAAACACAACAGTGTGGCAGATTCTGTTGTTTATTTATCAATCATAACAATAAATTCTGACCAAAAGGATATCGAGATTCCTCAGATTCATTTCATCATGCCGAAGAATAGCCGACTGTTGAAGTTTACATAAGAAGTAAGCTCATGATCCACTACCATTGTTGAAGACGCCTTGTTACATGTGCTCTCCAGAATATCTCAACAGAGAGAATTGAGCTCGTCTTACCTATATCCTCATCTTTTAATCCTCTTACTAACATTTACCAAGAAAGGTCTAAGTCTTGTGTTCTCATGAGATGTGTCCCAACGGTATAGTTTATGTTTCGTTGATTCTACATCATTCCACCGACGGTGTGGATTCGGACGTCCAAGCAGATCCAATTACCACAGCAATAACAAAACGAACTCAGTAAAAACGTTGGTAATGCATTTAAATATTTGAAATAAACTAAATGAGTACAATTACAAAAATAAAAATAATGATGATATTGACCGTTGGAAAAATATCATGAACGGAAACAACTCCTATTAGTAAGAAGAAGGGAGCAGGGGAGGGTTTCTTTTAATGCCTTTTCTGGGCAATATGGTTCCAAAAATCTGTAACTGTATACGCTTGTTAACTTCAGTTACTATTTCCAACACTAATTGTGGCCTAATTGCCCAAACAATTAGGCCACAACAACTTTCCAACACAACTAATAATTGTTCTTTGTGGGAATAGATTAAGTTTTGGCTCAAATCTTCAAGTTATCGAAAGAGAATCACCATGAATTCATCACAAGTGATTTGTTCGACTATTTAGAGTGAGGATGTTCAGCATCATTATACTGAGCCTTCTCCACCCCATTAGGCCGCTTATTGTGGAATCCTCGGTTACAAGCTTAAATTCCGCCCCTTCTGCTTAAACAGACAGCCTTCAATTCTGTAAGATGGTCTAATATGTTGGAGTCTCAAGCTAACACTATTAAAATACCACCACATTTATTAGCTGTTGTGGTTGTTTAGTCTTGCAGCAAGAGACACCCAAGGTTTAGTTCTAGTTTTGGATAGTTTGAATACCACATATCCCGGAGTGCAGTCCCTTATCACGGATTAAAAAAAAAGCATTTCTAGGTACCAATGAGCATTGAAAGGGTAAATTAGCAACGTAAACGGCAGAGTGTGAAATGCGTAAAGTAAAACACTTGGGAAACATGAAAAACATTGGTGTCAAAGGGCACCAAGTATGGAAGGCAATGAGGAGGATTTATTACATTTAAATAAGGAGGGAATTATGGAGGAGATCATATTTATTTTCTTGGTCAGCTGAAAAGGCTCCTTATTGAAAATTATGGAATGAAAGAAAGAAATATTTCTATATTGCATTAAATCAGATTCAATAACAATTAGCAGATACATAAACGCAACTGACGATGATAACAATCTGTAAACTATTGAGAGTACTGACAATCTAGGTGAAGACTGGATACAAAGGAGATTTGAGGTATTATATTACTAATAAAGAAATGTTAGTTGTGTTTTTCTAACTGGAGAAGTTATTAAAAACAATACGGTTAATTAAAAATTTCGTTGAAAGGAATGAATGTCAACTAAAGGCTTCCTAAGTTTTAGATAAATAGTGCCTACATGAAAAACACATTAACCTTGCGGAAGCTGACTTTTTATTTACCCAACTGGCGTACCCATCTTTGGGAGACGACGTTCGCGGGAACCAGCTCGAAATATTATTTTTTCAACGGACTGCCGTCTCGAAGTATTACCATGAGAAAACAATAAAAGGAAATACAGAAAGAATGGAGTTTTACTAGGCGGACTTGTACAACAGCCGAGCTCCCTTTTCCGCGCTCGCTCTTCCGAACACACCAACTTCGTCAGCTAATTTGAATAACAAAAGCGAAGCTTTTTTCCCGCTCCACGCCGCTGCGAAGAACCCCTGTTCCGTCGTTTGATAACATCACAACTGTAACGCCGTTCGCGTAAGGCCTATCCCGAGGGCTTAAAGAATGGAACACGTTCCAATCCAATGATATAGTGTTTTTTGGGTTGCCCCTTGAGAAATGGCTGAACTGTCAAAGACTTAGACTGCCATCAGGGGCTTCTTATCAGGCGTAGATAATACGTAGCTATTGCTACTATATTAGAGTGAAAAAATCATTCCTCGTATTCATAACATAATGAATAGATGGATGGGTTACATTCATGCAATGGGCAATTTCACCTATTTGATTTAATCCCATCAGCTGAATGATCTAGCCGAGAGTTTTCCTAAAAGGGCAACATGTACGGTATGTAATACGCCGAAATGGCGGTGTAAAGACAGCTAAATGACGTCACAGATGAACGTCATCCAAACCCCCCCCCCCCCCCCCCCCCCAATTATCAAGGACATCATTCAGCTTTATTTCGATCGGTTTTTTGTTCAAATCATTAGGAAATTTAAGCTAAAATTTGCAGTCAACGGTGCAGAATCCGACTCTTAGATTGAAATTGAGAGATTCTCTCACAAGAGAAAGTTGTTCATTCGAAGGAGCATCGAAATTAGAGATGAGTCGATACCTAAAAAAATCGATTCCCGATTCTCGACACCGATACCATCGGCGCATAATACCTAACTTACCTGTAGGTGAAAAAACAGAAATTCCTCTTGAACTTGTTCCAATGAAGCTTTAATGCTTTAGTTACTTATTAAAATAAAATAAATTTTAAAGATTAATTCTTATTACAAATTCTGAATTTCAGATTTATATTTTCATTCAAGGATTTAGTTAATTTGATTTGTGCAAATACAAAATTTGATATTTTTTTGTTATCTATCAAGTACCAATTAATCGGCAACTTTTATTGCCTAGGATTGATTTCTTTCTGAATAAAACAAGTTAAGCAGACTGACTTGGTTTTTTAGTTTTTCGTCGGTAACTGTAAGGTATTTCCAAATAAGACTGGCTCTAGGCTTTTATACTTGGAAAACATAGCTTTGTCCAATGCTTCTGTTGTCACAAACAAAATAACACAAGCCTACATGTAAACAAAGTTATAATTGTAAGTTGTGTTTTGGACAATTCATGTTCCGCAACTGCTAACTTCACACAACGGTTGCACGGTACAACCATCTTCGTTGTTAGATGGTTGCAATAGTACCGTAGTGTAATAAAACGCTCATCACCGGGCGGTATCGGTATCGGCTTTAGGCGATCGATTCTCGATACCGATACCAATGCCTAAGAATCAGTGGTATCGAGAATCGGTATCGGGAATCGACTCATCCCTAATCGAAATAATAAATAAAACAGTTGTGCTACATATTTATGTCCAGACTGGTTGAAGACCTGATTGTACAAGGTTAATTAGTCTGGGATTGAAAATGTTGATCGTCAACTAATAAAAAATGCATTTTTCGGAATTTATGTTTAATTATGCTGTTTTATTCTTCACATGCACTTTCCATCAAAAATTTGAATCCAGAGTCATACACAGATAATTTGTCTCATTGGCATGAGGGATGACCTTGCCACTTGAATAAATTGGTATATGTTAGGATTGGCGGTTGGTAAAATAAACACGAACTGATTTCGCATCTTTTATCGTGATTCTTTATTTTACCCAGTCATAGAAGTTTTTGACAGATCTTCCAAGTTTTGAGGTCGATTTGCGATTGTCTTAATCCACAGCAAGGACCGCAGTGTCATCTGCAAATGACACCACGGCGTTCTCCTCTCATTTGGGTGAATCACTGGTGTAAAGGACGTAAAGGAGAGAGCCAAGTACGCTTCCTTGAGGTAAACTAGCGTAACTGATTTTCGCTTAAATTACGCGTCACTTTGTTAGGCAGGAGTTGAGCGATTCGGAATACTTTTACGGAAGCATTTGTCGAACGCCTGAAAGACGTTGAGGAAGGCACCACACCAAAGCAGGATTTTTTGTCTTCCAGGGATTGCTCAATAACTCTGAGTGATCCGTTGCACCTGTTCTATCGTTGAATGCTTATGGCGGAACCCAAACTGATGAATGTGTATAAGGTTTCGTTCTTCCACAATTTTTATGAGTCCATTTTCAAACGTTTTCAAATTTCAAAAGTAAAGGTACAGCAGGGTCGGACTGGTTCTTCCTGGGGCCCTCGGCCAGAAACTCAAATAGGGCCCTTGCCAAGAGGTATCGAATACGGTTGCGCACCCATACCTTCGATTCCCATCACCACCTGACATGAATCTGAAAGCAAACCGTTCCAACACCTCCGCGAGAAAAATTTCGTTCTAACGAGAAATCTAATGAGTTTCAGAAATTCCGAAACGCCACGCTGTTAAGGTTTAAGTAGAGTACCGATCATTCTTGTTCTTAAACATATTTAAGGAACGAAATTAGGAGGCTAAATAAGGGTTCTAACCTGGAATGTCCAGCTGGCGGAGCGGTAGCGATTTGAACAATACCATTCCAAATTTTAAGAATTAGCTTGAAACAGCAATTTTTAGAAATACATGTCCCTATCAGAATTACATGGTCTCCTATCAGTCTCATTGCGGCTAAATCAAAACTCCACTCTGCGCATGCACAGACGTAAATTCCATTATGCTTCATTTTTTTACACCCTAGTCGTTTGATCCCTCTTAAACTTGGGTGATGGTTGGGAGTAAACGATTTGATCATCCCATACCAATTTTAATACGATTGTATCATTACTGAGCATGCGACATTGTAAATCCATGTAACGACCTTAATTTCAAAAGTTTCGATCCAATTTTAATGAAATTATCAGGGAATGTGCAGGATAGGCTGTAGATGGTTCCGTACCAACTGCATTGTTCTCAAATTATCACTTCATCCTGCGCATGCGCTATCATAAATTACATCGCGTATAAATTTTTCGTTTCTTAATATAGACCAATTATGACGTTTCACTCGACATCGTGATTTAATCTTTTCCAAAACGAAATTTTCCAAGAATATAAAAAACTTTTCAATAATATATACCTACATTCATGTCCCGGAAACTAGGAAGCTATGTGCCATACCAAACTTGGCAGACGTTTTTTGGCTTGGTATTTTTTCTGCACGGAGTGTCTTTTGGGGGGATCTTACTATTGATTGACAAACGAACAAATCCAGGTAGGCTAAGGTAGCTAAGTTCGTTACATTTTGAATAACAATTCAAAAAATAAAATCTTTCAACAAACAAACAAAAATTATTTGTATAATGAAAAAAGTATACATACCTAAATACATTACAGTACTTCCTCGATTGGTCTGAAATTCCCTATTAAATGGCAACTAGAAAATAATTAAAAAAAAAAAAAAAAAAAAAAAACGGAATAGATGAGATTAAGATAAATTAATTAATTTTGGAATAAAACAAGAAAATAAGAATGACATGAAAATCTTAAAGAACTTGTTTCAACCAAAAAGTACTCTACATAAACATCTGAGTAGCAGAATGCAGGAGGCAGTTTACTTTTATAGAGAACAATTTTGCATAATCTTAAAAACTGTTTTAACTTAACCCAACAGCTTTTCTGTAAGTTCAGTGGTTGCAGCCAATTTGTCTGTAATTGGGTCTTTACTTAATCCGTACACTTAGTATTTCTCTACATTCATAAAAAGTAGGCTTGACAAGAGCTTAAGGATGTTAAATTGGGCAGATAAAAATATAAAATAAGAGGTGAACAAAAATCACTAAAAATATTGAAAATGATTAAATACCTATATATTTTTTGAAGAGTATTACTCAAAAGAATTCCATCAACTATGAACGAGATCATGTGAATAATGTTCACAATGTATGCACACAATTACGCTGAAAAATATACTTACATTTAAATAATACGGGCTAAAAAAATCGATAAATTGAAATCTTAAACCTTAAAAACACATCAAATTGAGCACGTTGCGTAGCCTATCCGAAAGACAATTTAATGCTCTTTTCAACGGTATCCTCGAATTTGAATTTACTTGATATGTAAGGGAGTTACAGCCGATTTTGTGATGTAAGGTTGAAAACTTGGAAACAAAATATTAAATCGTGAATAACTCGAAAACAATGCCTCTAAAAAAGTCTCGGAGTAACTTTTTGTTGGAAATCAGTTGTAGAATAGATCCCAAGGAAGTAAGTGTGAACACCCCGTATAAAATTGAACAGAGCATGATCAATATGAATATTCCACGTAAAAAAGTGTTTCATTCGCGTCAGCGTTAGATGTTCTATAGATTGCCTTCAGGGTTGCCCTGTATCAACCACCTTTTTTGGAGACCAGGATTTTCATTTTCTTTCTACTCTGTCTCTTACCCCTTTTTTCATATTCTTGTATTTTCCTTTTATTTCCAGCAACGCCTAGATTGTGATAGATTACAGATTGAAATCACAGAGAACCGTGATCAAAGTAAGAGGGCACCACAAAGACAGTAATTTCGGGAGAGAGCAGAAACGTTTCATTGATACTAGCCATTGAATCATAAGCAAAATAAAACCTTATAAGAAAACGCAAAATTGTAATGAGGATAGATCCGAAATGGATCGAAACCTTGAAATTAATCATTTTGATCATCCAAGTAAATTTTGGACATATATAAACAAGAATAGTTAGTCCTCGATAGAACAGAGATGGATGGTGAAGGAAAAGTTGAGAATCAAACGAGTAATTTAAACTTTTATTTATACAATTTATTTATTTTTATTTTTTATTTATTTATTTATTTATTTTTTGGTCGTTGAAGTGTGAGTTATTTCATTCGTTAGTGCGGCCCTTGAGTTAATTTCAAACAAACATATTTTGATTTGAGAGTTAGCGGGATTAATTGCCAACTAACAACTAAAAAGATGATACTTGAGGAAGTGATAGGAAGGGGGTTATGGAATGAGACTAAAAGCCTGCGAATTGTCTGGCAAACACGTCCCACCGACGGCCTCACAAGAGCCGCCCCATCTCCAGCTGAGGTCACATAATTTTCTTCACCCTCACCCCCGCGATATTTACAGGTGCGGTATAGAAGGGGCCTTCATGCACTACGTGACATAAGACACGAACGTGTTGCTCCCGAAACCAACACAGAATATACCCCAAAGCCTGCAACGATAGATACCACGTTTCTAAGCGATCTTGAAACGAGCAGTAACATATAGGAGACGGTTAAAAGTAACGTTATGCAATGTAGGTAATGTGCTTGAAGAAGCTGCAAAATTTCATTCACTTACTGAACGTATCAGTGATACTGGATTCAAAACCTTAATATTTGATTTTATACATCTGGCTTGAACTAAACTAAATGGCACATGACGAAGGATATTTTAATTAAGAAAACAGAAATTAATGGAAACGTTGTTTATTCCAACGAAAGGAAGAGTTACGCACTAAGATCGATCCCATCGTTTGGGTCACCATCAGTTACACAAAATATCTTATCTTCAGTTCTTACTATAACATCAGTTCTATGATAATATTGTCCCGCTTTCTTTCGAGAAATAGGCAACGTTTTCATTAAAACTTGTATTTTCTTCATATCATTTCACTAATGGGAACCTCGATTTGGGAACAAAATTTATTCCTTATACCTAGGATGAAGTTTTCTAAACTAGTAAAATATCATCGAGAACGTGACGTATACTAATAGACTGGAGAGCGGAATATTTATTTTATTGAATTCACTACGAGCAGTAAGAGGTTAACTACTAGCACTTTACAGCAGGATCTTATAATATTAGAAGAATGAAAGTCTGTCTGTGTGTCCAAACGGCTGCACCGATTCCTTCTAGGAATAGTGGAATCTTCATGGGTTTATCCGATATGGAGCATAAGCAATTTTAAAATTTTCTACCCCCACCCATATCAGTTTGTGAAGATTAGGCAATGACCCGCAAGACCAAACGGTCTTGAAGGCGATGCCGTTTTTTGCTCCGTGACTTTCATCCTGAGCGAGTGAAGCGATGGAGAAAACTACATAGTATCGAATAGGGCACCAAATAATCTTCAGGGATCTTAAACTCCAGTAGGAAAGGAGTTGATGCTCGGTGATAATCTCACAACAATTTCGATTGCGAAAGTATGGATAAGGTATATATCATACATTTAAAGTAAGAATTCGATGAGTGACACGTTAGAGATATAAAAAGAAACTATGCGAAATATTAAGAAAATTTACGTGAATGTGGAGTATCCTAGAAGCACAGTAATTGAACAACTGGCGGTTCGATTGATATTAAAGTTGAATGGGGTTGGCTACAAAGTAGTTGGGAAAAGAAACTCTCAAGTGGTTGAAACGTATTCATTCAATTATTTATTCCGCATTATTTTATAAATTTACTATTATTATTTTTCAAAATTAACTAATGTATTTATTTTTAGACGACTGCAACGGTTTATATAGAAAATTATGAGCAAAATAAGAGGAAAAAGATGAACCGGAATCATTGAAGGGGTGTCTTTTTAGATACTGAGTAATTTTAAAATTCATGGTATACGTAACAATGTACTGCTGTGACAAAGAATATAATTCGGTATGTGTTTAAACGTAATTACTTCCCTTGGATACACATCTATTATGAGTGCACTCGGAAGCATCGAAACCGCACCAACGAGTGAGTCGCGAGTCAACTCATTAATTCGTTCTGTGTTGGTATTAAGCTGGTTACTAGGTGGTTTGATACCAAGTTTCAGTATTCAGAAACAACATGCTGTTAGCACCAGTAAAGTTGAGCAAATTCATTTTAGCTTCGCGGAACCGAAAGTAAACATTTATTTTCCTCGAAGAGGAATTGTGGGTGTGGAAATGTTAGCTTAATTTTCCTTCGTAGGCAGTGCAATGGTGCTCATTGTGGTCCGAGGAAACATGAACGGGTCTGAACCTACGATCGGTAGTAGGGGAAAAACTCCAGGTATTGATGCAGTACAATATTGCGGTACACGCACTTTTCCCGATATTTGTCGGGTTTTTTTCCCCCAAAGCTTGGTAGAATACCTGATACCCGATGAACTCATGATCCACAAACTCCGCTTTCAACAATTGTTCGCCCTTCCTACAAAAACTACATTGCTCCCAGCGTTCACTCAGAATGGTAACATGCAATTTAACGACATGATAGTATCACAGCTTCTCTCTAAGTCATTCTACCAGGAATAGCTAGTTAGAATCCAGCTAATGAACGTTTCAATTTAAACTCAATGAAACAAACGGAATTATTTTATACCCAACAATAATGTACTCTGAAACTTGTTGGGTGGGGTAAGAAAAACAAGAAACGCTTCCCAATCTCTAGAGAATAAAACTTCTTAAAATGTTATCTAAACTTTAGACGGGGTAATCAAATCGGTAAAATTGTTAAGATTCCCAATGGATAAAATCTATTATTTTTTCCACTTGGGTGCACGAACAACTACCATTCTAACATAGAATATACAACTTACCTATTATAATTTATTATCGGCATACTGATTTCCCATAATCTCCGTTGAACAAATCCGTCGCGTTGATGCGTTATATATACGTAATTACATAACTACCAGAACTAAATACATAGTTGTTATAAGAATTTTCAATATATTTACAGAACCTTACTGTAAAAATTAAACTTTCGTTAGCAACAATTAGCATACTATAATATTATTTATTTGTTGATGAGAGATAAAAATGTATGACACGATTCTCTGATGTTAATCAAACATAGACAGCAATGTACGGAACCAACATATAAGGGAATGTTTTAGTCTAGGAACTTCCGAAATTTTAGAGCGTAGTTGACAGAAAATGGACTTCAGATTGCGAATCATCGCATTCTCTCCTGTCGAGAAAAAAAGCCTGTGGAGGAGAAAAGTGACAGCTTTCCGAGGAACCGGTCACTGAAGAAATGTCAGACGTTTCCTGACCCGACGAACCGTGTCTATCGGGTCCAGTAGACGGTAGAATGAACAATATTGTCGAGATATTTTTGGAAGGAAAACTGGTGAGAACAGATTCGGCTGGTTGACGGAAAATTATGATCAAAAGGGCAATCCCCTCAGCAGATCCCGACGTTTTTCTCATTCAGGAACACGTGAGATGAGAACCTTAGTTCCATTGAAATGCAAGGAATGGTCACAGAGACTACTCTTTGGAAACGATGGAAGGATCTAAAATCCTTCATCCTATGAGTATAGTGGGTGTTGTGACTACAATAGTTTTAGAGCTGGGGGAAGTTGGGAAGGACAACTGAATAAACAAAACTAGCTAAACCCAGAGAAAATTCTATCACGCAGTACTTCAGGTAATCCCATTTGAATTTGAACCTTCACGTTTATATAGTACAATTAAATTTCTTGAAGCTAACTGCTTATTTTGAACGGAAAGCTGCTCACAACTATTCAGATCAGTTTCATTAAACGGGATGCGTCAGCCGGTGGTAGCCCTTTGATCATAATGAAGTAATCCCTTGGTTGAATAAACACCAGACTGATGGCAGAGATATTTTAGCCTAAAGGCGACACGAACCGATGGCCAGTGACGTTCAGTTCGATCGTGACCTCAAAGCACAACATCAAGTCCTCGGATGTTGATTAGTCGCGGTTGAAATGAGCTAATTATCAGGTAGTGAACTGATCAATCAAATGCTATTAAATTCGACGGACTAATTAATCTACATCTGATCCGATATGACTGAATAACTACCGTTTGCAGAGATACGGTTTAGGTTAGGATTTGTGCTATTAGCAACAATTATCAGATTTAAGCTCATCCGTCTCGATGCAGTCAAATAGTAGCGATTAATTATTCGTGTTTTATTATTTTTCAGAAATGCTCATCACCGTGTTTTTACTTTCGGTTGAAAAAGCCCACTATATAGAAGCATTATTGTAATGGAAGTTGCTAAGTACACACAAATAATGTATACCGTCATATTGGTGCTGGTTATTCAAGTTTTAACGAAGGGGAAACTCGGTCATTGGAGATGATAGATTCATTAACGAGCCTGAACTGCTAAGGCTCAGTAACCTCCATCGTGCATCATTAAGTTTTCCATCGATCCTAGTTCTTCCACTTGATGTTCACTCTTTGATTCTCTCATAAGGAGCTTTCCGATCATCCTCTCGGGAGGGGCTCCTTTTCTTTGATAAGCAGTTCCCTTTGAACGGAATTACACTATCAACAGGTACAGTGTTCCGCGTTCGTTACGGATATCGATCCATCTATTCCCTCTTCTCCTCCCTTTACCGTCCCTTTAAGGCCCTTGTCATATTATCGTTAATATTGATGCTCTGGAGGAGGTCGCTATCGGTAGCCCCTTACGCTGTTACCAACCATCAAATTACCTCATCTTCCCTGCCCTAGCTCTCAGATCAGGTTATGGGCCTAGTATCTTGACTTTAGTCCCAGAACCCACTATGTCTCGTATGAGGCTGATGATCCATACCATTAGTCACGAGTTCCCTTACCAAACCACGCTGAAAAATGAGTCTAATTGTTCATCATAACTCACACTGTGACCCCGTTTAATAAACACAGTGTAATCTAGTTGAACTGCCATATCCCACCTACCCGTATATACATGATACCCAAAATTCAATCACAAAACTACCAAGATAAAACGATGTCACATAGACGAGAATTAACGGATTACATCATCAAATACTGAAACTGAATTAACCATATCTGGTGCTAATTTACATGTATTGATACTACTAAATAGGAACTGAGCCTGGATTAGGGCAATTTTCAAACACGGGCATCGATTCTAGCTGTTCGCTAGAAGTTAATGCAGGACAATCTGAGGATGCCATGATTAGAGAGCAATGTAAATCAAGAATATTCAAACAAAGTCATTATGAATTTGGATTGGTGTTAGAACAAGATTCAATATCGGAAAAACCTAAACCTTTTTATATGACAACTAGAAGGATTGATCACGAAATCCAGAGCGACAGTTATTCCAAAATTAGGAGCTGGAATGAAAAACGTTTTGGTTAATTTGAAGAAAGCTGGGCAACAACTTGAAGCGTTGACAACTAAAGAAGAGAAAGGCAGAGATTGAAAAACGACGTCATGCACTATCAGGATAAATTGGATGCAAGTGTATAGGAAGAAACTACTTTGAAAAACGTAGATGGTCAGTTAAATGGCGAGAACTAGAGCAACATTATCATTCAAGAGATTTGATTCAAGAATCTCGTAAAAAAAAAGGAAAATTACCACATGTGCTGGAAGTACACTCGTTGTAAAAACGTAAGTGACTGAAATCAGCCCCTAATCGACTCGAGTCTCGTAAAATTGACAATTTTCGGACAAATATGCCTAACTGACTGTTAGATATAGGAAGGGGGTAGTGTTGGGAATCTAGGTTTGGTGGTGCAACTTAGTTAGGTACTTAAGTTTTGTTGAGTTCATCAATAAAATAGCCAGTCTTGTTTGTGATAGCAATGCGAGTGATTTATTACAGAGCTACACTAAGAGTTACATTATAGAGCTATAAGACTATACTCGTAACAATACTTAATTATGAAAAAGCGTTTATCTCTAGGATTCGTTCCAGAATGCCTAAAACGGATTTCAATGATGATAATTTTCGAAAATTTTAGAAGCCATTTCAATAGCTTCTTTTTCTGAAAAAAATTGCTAAAATAGCTCGAGAAGCGAATTTTTTAATAAAACACCACTTTTGAAGATGAACTTTTAAGTAAAATTGTAAAGGTCAACGATTGGAGGTATGCATGAGAAACAAAAGTCACCAAGACCGACAAAATGAAAAACTGTAGTATCGTTAGACGACACTATTCATTCTCTGACGAACTTCTTCCAGGCCGAATTAATTTCAATTACTAATTCCCTTAGTTCCCCAGGTGCTGAACCTTCCAAGGGCATTATTCATGACTTCCTTGTTTTTTTTTCTCACCTTGATGAAATACCTCCCTTCCCTCTTCGCTCCAACAGTAACTTTTAATTATTGGAAGCCCTATTTATTCTCCGTTAGTTCAATTAAATGGAGGCCTAATCATTAATTATGCGGCGGAAGATATCCCTCACTTTTCTTTGGGGTCCGCTGCTCCGTCGGTTGATTTACCGCTGTTCTATCTACAACGCGATTTCGGAAGATTGATGAAATGGTATTTCACTGCCTTAAACGGCAAGAACCACGCACGAATGTTATCGACATCTCTATCAATTTTTACAACGTAACTGATGATGGGGAATCAGTTTGTACGATCGAATATGAACCACTTACAATACCAGGGTATATATATATATATATATATATATATATATATATATATATATATATATATATATTTTGGCACAGATGAGCAGTGAAAATTATAACAAAAATGAAGGATGAAAGCTTACACAATTATTAATAATATTTCGGAGTTTGCCTTTTTCAAAATGAAGAGTAGAGTACTCTACTCTTCATTTTGAGACAAACGCCGAAATATTAATAATAATTGTGTAAGCTTTCATCCTTTATTTGTGTTATAATTTTCACTGCTCATCTGTGCCAAAACATATATACTGTTCTTATAGAACTGTTTCAAACCAACCATAAGTATATATATATATATATATATATATATATATATATATATATATATATATATATATATATATATATATATATATGCGTGAGAGAGAGAGAGAGAGAGAGAGAGAGAGAGAGTGTGTGTGCGTAATATAAGGGACGCTCCAAGCGAGAGTTCAACCATATTTAAATGGAAATTCCCTCAGCAGAGGAGAATAGGAGCCATCATAGAAAAAAAACTACTCATCGTAGGAGAGTGCGGTTGATGCTAAACTTCTTAGGATGGAATCTTCTTTCAATTAAAAATAGTTGAAATAATATATTATTCAACTGTAGTAATAAAATATATTTTAGTCTATATGAATGAGTGCAGTGAATATTAGTGCAATTTCATCAGTATTTCAAGGTGTCACTTGCTGCCTCGAGCTATTCACATGAAGCCTAATATTATTTGAATTCAATAGGTGAAGATTCTGAGAAAAATACGAAGTACAGGTACTATCAAATGCCCAGTGGAAATCATCAAGTTAATCATTAGTTGAAGAAGAAAGAAATCCTTCTAACAGGTGCGGATTGCAGCAGTCACCAAAAAACTCATTTGAAATCCTTAATTAAGACCGCTGAGGATGGACCAACGTGGGCGGATGCCATGGGTGAAGGGAGAAGGACGAGACGTGAAAAGGACTCATTTGCATTATGGTATGCCAGCACTGCTTCTATTTCGCAGGCCCTATTTGCATGTTGGAAGGATATTCAGGGGGCTCCCCTCCAAAGTAAGGCTGAATCGGTTGCCTCCGGGACGAAGGAAAAGACATTCCAAACATTTTAAAGAAATATGAACAAACTGTTTGCAGAATTATGTTAGGAAACATTTCAAAGAAAAATAAACACACTGCTTGCAAAATTATGTTGGACAACATTTCAAAGAAACATAAAACCACTGTTAGCAGCATGATATTAGAAAAATAGTATCCCAAATTCAGTAGAATAAAGAAAAGAAGACAGTCTGTCAAAATGCTCAATGTTAACAGTTTGATTAATCCAAAAGATAAAAGAATAGAAGCCTGAATAAACGGGAAGATACAACACCTGAGTGATGATTTAAAAGAATGAATATTCTAAATTTTCTCACATTCCAATCCATATTTTCATATCAAGTAGTCAGCATATTCTAATTACTGCGATTTTCAGATCAATTGTTGACCTCTTCCGTGCTCAAGGATCAAAGCAAACTAAACTGCGGTTGAACGTTGAATTTCCTATTAATATTTCTAAGAAAATTGACAACATTCTATGAATCATTACGGATTATTAAAATTAAATTATATTTTATAGTAGAATATTTGTAAAACTAAATTTGCAACGGTCTTATTAATAGCTGTCAAGATAAGCTTCATGAAATTAGCCGCTGTAAAGGTAAATCACAAGATTTAAAACCATTGAGAGCATTTTTAAATCTTTTTTTAAAGCAATTTTTAGAGAACAGTGACTAAATTTGACTCCATTATTTTGAAACTGAGAATGCAGTTGAAACAAAGAACCCATATTTTCATAATATGAAAATATGGGTTCTTTGTTTCAACTGCATTCTCAGTTTCAAAATAATGGAGTCAAATCACAGAATCGGGATACAAAAATACATTATTTTGCCAAAAGAATAAACTTCAGATAATATTATTATCTGAAGTTTATTCTTTTGGCAAAATAATGTATTTTTGTATCCCGATTCTGTGGTTGGTATCGTCAGATCGTTTGGAACAATTTTTGTATTCAAACTAAAAATTTCGGATCAGTTCAGAATTTGTCGTACGGATTTAAATTGAGAAAATGTCGAAAATTCAATGAAAGGACCGTAAGAGCTGGGTGTAGTTGGAGCTAGGATAAATCGTAATTGTTACTTCATTGTAAAATGATGAAAGTTTTGTTTTAAAGTGAAAAGGTTATCCTTCTACATTCCAGTTCCGCATACCCAGTTCCATGATAATAAATAATTAAATTTAGAAAAATATTTATTTTGGTACTACTAATAATAAAAACAAAGCAGTTACTAGGAGAACTTCAAACATGTGACCAGTTGTTCATAAACGCTGTCGAAAAAAGTGGAGGAAGAGACTCAACTGACCCGGAAATAACAGGCAGAGCTTTGAAGATGGAAGTTTTTTTTAGCACATCGAGGTTCAAAGCCTCTAGTTTGATGAAAAATGTGCTGGAACGTCCAAAATAAAATTTCGCGATCACTAACGAGTTTCCAACAACTGTTTTAATGAAAATATAGAACAAAGCCGTGCATGAACTAGTTTGAAAAGCATTCGAATTAGACGCAAAGGTACCTTTAGGGCAAAGTATTATGTAAACAAAGTAAAAAAAAAGATGGTTCAGAGAAACCCCTTCTTTGAAGTTATCTGAAGATTTTTACAAGTACGGAATTGGAAAAACTCGAGCGTAATTATGAGAAGTTTTTTACGATAGGAAGCCACACGATTCTCTACGGAAATATTTCGTTAGTAAAATACGGAAGGTGCTTTGAGACTGTTCTGTTATGAAGACGGCGATCTGACATCACTGGGCACTCAAAGATGAAGCTCAACTATCTGCATGCATGGAGATACTTATCATCCCACATTACTATGATTTTCAACCGATTGCAGGATATTTGGTGGAGTAAATAATATAGTATCAAGCAGAAGTGAAAGCCATACAATACCCAACTTAACTCGATCGTAAATATTGTACCTATATGATGTACTTACAAAAGTACGACACAGTAAATTGTAAACCTTAATTTTTTTACTTATGCTTTCCACGGACCCCCCCCCCCCCCCCCCCCACCAAGGCCACGCCCGTTTGCTAACCTGAACGCTAAACTCTACGGTCACAAGACCCATCTGCACGGCGTCTCATCATAACCTGGCACATTCATCCCGCTCCCAATAAAACAAATGGCAGTGACTGGCTCCCCAAAAAATTTTAGTTTTCGAAACTTCCGTTGCAGCGGCGCCTCAATTTTTATTCATCTATGTCCGCTACTAAAATACAGATTAGTGGGACAAATAGATCAGAATGATTAGTGTAGTTTGGTGGTCTGGATGCTCGCAAGCTCGCATCTCAAAAGAACATAACATCAAGTAGTCAATCCCTTAGTGAAAATGCAGATTAGTGGACATGTAGGTCAGAATGGAGTGTGTAGTTTGGTGATATGGATGCTCGCAAGCTCGCATCTCAAAAACACATAACATCAAGTAGTCAATCCCTTAGTGAAAATTCAGATTAGTTGGACATGCAGGTCAGAATAACGTTTTAGAAGTATATTTCGGGAGTTGTACGAGCTAAAAAAAAAAAAAAAAATGACCATGCATCAGGACTCGGACCCACTACCTTCGTCTCCCGAGACCGGTATCATAATCAATGAGCTACGCCACAACTATCGTTTCAAGAAACAATCACAGTACTTCACTACTCAGTAGGAAATACACCGACTGCAGCGCCACAATAGCGGAAGTTTTGAAAACTAAAAATTGTTGGGGAGCTACAATTCATGGGGAGTTTATAGTCACTACCAAAACAAATAGAATAGAAATGAGAACTAAGCTTATAACTAACGCCGTGTCCTACGTGAATTTGCCGCACGCGTCGATACGTTCGGGCGTTTACCCATTCCGACGGCGGAGCAATGAAATCCGTGGAAGTTGTCACGTGACCCTGCCCGCGCGGCGACGCGACGGCGTTGAACGCTTCGGTTTGATTTTCAAACAACTTTGATTTTTATCACGGCCGCCGCGCCTCAAATGCGTTTATATTTGATGATTTTCTAAGCTTTTTAGACCTTTTGAACTTGTTTTCGTACTTTTCACGCACGTTTTCTTCTGTGATAATGGAGTTAGCAGAAATAGAAACGGCCAGTTCTCCATTTATCATACACCTTTGTCGGGAGATTCCCAATAATTATGAAGAAAATTACAACATATTGTCTAGTGTTTCCAAACAATAGTGAGAACAAAATGCGAAGGTTTCAGTCATACTCATGTAACTAAATTGTAATAATTGTTCTGAGTATATTTACGTTTGATTTTTTTGAAATTTGAGCCTTTTCTCAAAATCTTTTTTGTAGTTCCTATTATTCTGCTATAAAAACAAACTCTTGGATTCTACCAAATATTTGAACAGCGGGTTAGGCTGTGAATGGTCCACTATTATTTCCATACTTCTCAAATCATTACTCCATTTTGCGCATGCGCAAACTTAAATTCTTCCAAGCATTATTTTCCCGTTTTTTTTAAAACATCTATACTGTAAAGCGTAAAATTGCGGGGTCTTGGAACTGTAAAAGTGTGAACCCTTCTCAGAGGCACGATGCGCCATTTTCTGATCATATATAACTTACGGGGTTTAATAATTGAGGGGCTGACATGGAAAAGCAGTTAAGTCCAAAAATCAAATTTCATAGGAACTCCCTGTGAACTCTTATCAGATTTTTTTGGACATAATCTCTTCTCCATGCAAAGGTCACACATTTATTCAGGGTGCGATTTAGCAAGGACGGGAGGACCTAAGGCCGTTGGCGTGACTGTTTACTTGCACTTCGACGAAAAAAAATGTTCTTTAGATTTTTGGACTTAACTGTTTTCCATGTCAGCTCCTCAATTATAGATCAATGATCTACCTAGAAGGGCTATCTAACTAAGAAATAATGAAACATGTTTTGCAGCGTTTGGGTCATTAACGGCATTGAAAACAAAACAATGGTCATGCATTTAATGGACGAATAGCGATTATGGTCTCCACTGGCAGATCGCGGGGGGGGGGGGGGGGGGGGGGGGGCAAGAAGAGCATCGTTGAACACCGCCACAAGGGACACAGCGATACCACTGGTGGTTAACCCCTATAGGGAACCATGTGTTAACCCATATTCTAGATCGTGTAAAGGCTTACAACTAATTAAATATAAAGGGAACGTTATTTTCCGCAATAAAAAAGTGAAAACAAAAGTAATGTTATCATTAAAATATCTTTCAGAGGAGTCCATTGTCATTAGCAAGTCCAGTGCAGGAGGCGAGCGCTTTCGATATAAGGACATCATCATCAGGCCGTCAAAACAGTTCAGGGTCAGTCAGTCTGTCTGACGCTATATGTAGAGGGGCAGTGAAGGAGAAAAGGAGAGGAGAGGAAGGTAAGGGAAGATGTTACAGGCGCTGGTGGTGTGGAGTGGAAAGGAGGAGAAGAGCAGTACTGTTTTGATGGCCTGATGATGTACTTGCATCAAAAAAGCTTGCCTCCTGTACTCGACTCGCTAGTGACAACGGACCCCTCCGAAAGGTATGTAAATGATAATTATACAACTAATTATATATTAGTATACATAATCAACAAAGCGAAATAATTTTTAATTTCTCTCTTGATGGGAAAATCCATATATATCATGAATATGTCTAGGTAAATGAAGGTGAATAGTAGAAATGAATGCAGGAAGAGAAAACATCAAAATTGCATATAAACACGTAATTTATTTAATTAAACAGAAATTGAATTTGAACTGGTAATGCTTAATAAAGGCCTACAATTACCTACTACTCAATAGTATACCTACCATGGAGTGTTCAAATTATTAGTTCATTAAGGTTACTGACCAATATTAGTTTATAATTTAGCGTAATAAATCAGCTTTCCTTGACACTACAATGGCTTAGGGATCATGAGATGTTGTGATAAAATTAGAGTTCCAAAAAGTGGCGAACGATTTTTCTGCAATGAAAACTAAACGAGTTACAATTCGCTAGTATCGCATTTGTTGTACGTGAAAATCAATAGAAAATAAAGGATCCTGTACACTTTTTTGGCTAAAAAGTTATACAATTTTTTCAAATACCCCAAGCTAAAAGATATATCCTTGTCTAAACGATGAACAGAAGCACATATATGTACCACAGATCAGATATCACAGTTCGTAGTAGAGCTCAACAGCTCAAGTAGAATAGTACAGTAGTTTGAGCCTTGTCTGGTCCAAATAGAATGTCCACCTACTGAGGAGGCGGAGGTCCATAAGGTCTGGACAGCCTTCCAGAAACTGACGGATGGACAGATCACCCCCACACAACAACAATATTTCTATGTTCTTAGTCCCCCAAAACGAAACCTCTCGCCAGGTCTCGAATATGATCTACGAAACAATTCACATAAGATGTTTCAAAAAGAAGATAAGATTCAATAAAGATGTAACACCTGTTCCATTGCTAAATGTTGAATTTTAGCTACAAGGGTCTTTATTCCCTCTTCCCGTTTCTTAAAACGGCCACCCCCGAGGCTGTAACTAGAACCAATTTCCAAGCTATCCTCTGGGCGTTGGATTGTAATAGTATCGGCCCTTGGAAGGAGAATCTAATCCATTACCTTTCTCACATGGGCACAGATCGTAGGATCAAGCCACCTCCACCCTATAATATTGGCTTTCTTGACTCCTCTCCTCTGCCATTATAGGCTAAATGGGATATAAAAATTAACTTTTACCACCTGACATCTGACTCATTCCCCTGTTCCACATGACAAAAGTTATATTTCTAAATCATCACTTTGCTTCTTCTGGCCCGCAGTACTACATCGAACCAATTTCATTTGAGCCAATTCCATTGGCTCGAAGTAGATACGAACGCAATGAGTTCAAAGAACACGAAAACATTTTTGGAGCCATTACAATAGCTTCATTTTCTATAAGAATCAGCTAACTTTTTCTTCGAGAAACGAGGAATCTTATGTTGTTCGTCTGATACTTTCGATTTTCGGTAAGCTTCAAAAGTAGAAGGTAACTAATCGAGCCCTGAAGAGTAGCAATTGTGATTTGGTTGTGATAGTGTCTGTGATATCATGTGGTGGGAGGAACTCAGCTGTAACTTGAAGAAGTTTTAACAGTGCAGCATGACAATCCATCATCATAATTTTGCAGTTTCAATTTGATTACTTATTTATAATTTTTTTAGAAAGATATTTGAGCACTTCAAGTGTACGGAATATACCTAACAACAATCAAGACTACGGACTATAACAAACTGTATCTAAATAATAGTTTTGTTTACAAACCAATATAAGGATATTTTGAAATTTTCAATATCCGACCTAATTTGGGTATCGATTTCAGAATGTTCTAGTTCATAGTTGATAAACCTTTTAAGATCATTATTCTGCTAAGAAATATAAATATAAAATCTAAGGCTTCTTTGCCATTTTATAGCAGATTTTTTTAAAAATGAGTATTTCATTGTGTTCCAAAAATGCTGTCCACAGAACTCATTCCTTCTTCTGGACTGCTTGATTATTCAGCGAAATAATAAATAAATTTTAATTTATTGTTTGTAATCAAACAAGATTTTTTTTCTTCCTTTAGTAGGCTGAACCTCGGCTATTCGGCTCTAGCTCAAACTTTTCAAGTCAATTCTAAGCTAAGCACCTTAAATCGTCTCAAAGCAAACTTTCAAGAGGCAAATTTTATTTACTTTCATTTTGGAGTCATTACAATACCCTCATTTTCTTCAAAAATTCGATGAAACATGTTAGAACCCTTTGTGATAACTATAGGCAACCTGTTAGGTACACAAATTCACTTAATGAACTAACTAAATTAAAGGTGTTCCCACTACAATGCCTATACGACAATAATACAATATTTATGATGGCAGAACGATTTTAGAATGAATTACCTCAGAAAACAGTGGTGGGAGGATTAAATAATAAAGCAGAGACCGAAAAAACCCTGCGGGAATTCTTCGTTTCCGAAATATTAATTCCTTGCTTCAGGAAGAGCTTCGATGGTTCCACTCATTTTTGTGGACAGAACAAATTAATAGCCAAACCCGTTTTCTGCTCTCTCAATTTATCCTGACCTTTATTCTGTTCAGAATGCAGTCAAAACAACGATCTGCTCAATTCAACAAAATCTAAGAGTTATCTCAAGACCCCTGAAAGAATTGAGACTATCCTCAAAGGATGAAAAAATACCTACCTAATCGATGAAAGTCAGTCGGCAATTCATTTTATTCAAAAAGATACGGATATCATATAGTGTTTTATTAATGGTGTGATGTGATCACAATATTTTATTAGGTGCTACGTCTATTATTTTATCGAAGTCTCCGCGGGTACGTATTGAAACCAACACATTCTCTTCAACAAGAATCGATAGCAACGTCATAGCTGCACTGCTGCTTAGTTAAGAAGTAAGTATCCACTTTCGGGAAGCTTAAGACACCACTACTTGATAAACGTACCTACTAGATTGATTGAATACTGCCACTTGAACCTATCATTAAAATTTCCAAGTATATCCATGATCCCCAGTCAGGGGCTCCATGATTTTATTAAACTCGAGATACTTACATTTTTCATTCTAGTTATTGACCACATCAGTACCGCTTGCAATAAGTAACATATAATATTCTCTGATATTATAATGATGATAATGTTCACAATATTCTGCACTTTGTATTTTCCTGAATTGCTCTAAACAAGCTCAACCAACGCTTCCTAGTAATTACATAAAGTGTCACATTACATTCCCCCAACTTAGGCATATCATCACTTCGATGATGATATATACCTAAGGGTATTCTTTATAGCAGCTATCTGATCCAACTTCTAATCGTCTTCATATGTTACCGTCTTCGAGGAGCCATTATTCTCCTAATTCTTTTGACCGAATGGGGTCCATTAACGAGTGGCTTCTTCCCATGGAATCCAGCCTGGACTAAAATATAACATCCTTCATGTAGATCAGGAGTTCTGGAATGATGACGTTGATCGAAATTTAGCTTCATTCAGTTCTAATACTTTTATCTTGTTTCTTTCGTGTGAGGTTTTTCCCTCGACATAGCTTCGGGGATTCCATATGTTGTATCAGCTGGGAAAGTCGAAACCCTACCAAACGCCATAAAATGGGGAGAGCACCCGATTCTGGCTGAATACGGCCTATTTTGATGATTGACCGCTGCCTCTAAGCATTGTTTTCAGCCGCCCTTGAAATGCGGCAACACTTTTAAGAATTGTTTTAGGTCCCAAATTTTTCTCTCAGCCAACCCATTAGTAATAGGATAATAGGGCGCCGTATGTAAAAGTGATATACAATTTTCAGCTGCGAATTCTTTCAGAGCTTTAGATGCGAACTGAGGGCCATTGTCAGAATTAATTTTGGTTTATTATTTCCAATAATAAGCCTATGTGATCGTATAGCAAAAAATGTTTATAACCCCCCCCCCCCCCCCCCCCTCAAACTTTGTCACTTTACGTTTCAAGCTGCGTAGAATCCAAATTTGAAATGCCCGTCCGCCGCCGTTTATGCCGTTTTATGCCGTCCGGGCCATAAAAGGCCTATGAATTGACTTTAAAAACCCGTTCTTTCGCACATAGACTCCATTTGGGGTCTAGTTGGTCCTAACGTTTAACCATCCCGATCACTTTACTCGCATAGATGCTATTGGCCAAAAACGGGCGAAAAAGTGTCTTTTTCGAGACTTTGAGTGTAGACTTGGCACGCTTGGCAGGGGGTCACGGTGGGTGGTGAGGATGGTGAGCGGGGGGTGGAGTGAGAGGAGGCGCCACGGCACCTCGTGGTGGCTGGGGTGACCAGGGGCGAAGCAGAGGGGTGTAGGAGAATGGATATTTAATACTTTAACGTGTTATAGCCATATAATACGCCGCGCCACCTGGGGGGGGGGGGGGGGGATGGCATCAGGGGCATAGTGGAACGGATTTAATATATATTTTATATTATATTTTATTACTTTTACCCCATATAACATTTAACCTACCTTGAACACACTAGTATCTTTAGTACATTATATCATACTTTAGTATGTTACAAAAATAATTGATCCAGCCCATCTAAAATCCTTCGTTCTTCTTCTTCCCAAAATCTTCTCAGATAGTTCAAAGCAAATCGTTTTTAAATTAAAATTGCATTACAAGGGCAGGTTGGAGTCTGAACCCTCTGGATGAATAACTGTTTACTTATATTTCTGCCATAGGTAAGTGGGGTGTCGTCACCCAAGTAATTTCGGACGCAGAATCGACTGTGATAGGTCCCAGATGCTTTTGCAATCCAGTGTACCCACGGTTTTAGTTTGATTCCTATAGAAATTAGCTCCGTGGATTGAATGAGACCACTCGGGTGGCTGTAGGATCATCCATTCGCTCCCCATCGGGAGAGCAGCCTGTAACGCGGGAACAGAGGTGGATACTAGAAACGAGACTGGCGAAAGCCCCAGAGCATGCTGGTTACTATAGCTGGCTATCTGATTCAGAAATAATAAACCATTACGTAGTAATTTGTAGCGTTTTTTTCAACGTTTTTCTAATTTTGGAATGAACAAAGATAATTAATCACAGCACCAGATATTTTCCTCATACTTTTCGCATACGTTAATCTCCAACATTCATCAACCAAAACAAGTAAAGACCTTGTAGTTACTTGCCCTTCCGACTTTTTTGATAAGTAGTTCACCAAAATCAAAATGAAAAGTATGGAAGGTTTCAGGCGTTGCAGCAGGAATCACCATTGAGTCAGATTTTGGTTTGAACTTGAATTCGGAGACCTGACATTCATGAAAGCTGCGAACGTATCTGAGAATATTGCAGGGATGCTTCATTCCTGGCCAAGTGAGTATTAGTTCAATTTTCATGTACGTTCTAAGGAACCCATCATGACCACCTGAGAGAGGGTCGTCTTGGTAAACCCTCAGATTTCCCTTGTATTATTCGGATCCAACCTAATCCCCTTATCAACATCCTCCGAAACGATTTGTACACTCAATTCATTAGAATTTACACCCTTCCTGTCCACACAGAGACATGACAAAGCATCCGCACGTTCAACATCAACTCCCTTGCGATGATTGATTTCCATGAGGAATATCTGCCATCTAGCAAGCCTACCTTTTGCTTCTTTCAACGTTTTCAGGTATTGTAGCGCTTGATGAGCCAAGTGAACTTTAAATCTTCTTCCATCAAGGTACGAGCAAAAATATTTTATCGCTTTATTACTGCAAGGCACACTTTTTCTGTCAAAGTGTACTTTAACTCAGTTTTTCAGAAAGAATAAGAAAAATTACCAATAACCGGCAGTTGGAGCTTCTTGGGCTTCGATTCATCACGCTGGTAGAGGATAGCCCCGCAGCCATAGTTGGATGAATAAGTATACAGTTCGAATGTCATGCACCAGTCGGGTAAGTGTAGCACTGGGTTAGTTGAAATTCTGGCGATGAGAGTCTGGAAGGGTTTCTTAGCTTCTTAATTCCATACGAATTCAACTCCTTTTTGTTTGAGTTGGTCTAAGGGTTTTACAATATTTGCATAGTTGGGTATGAAAGCCTGGAAATGGCCGTCAGACCTGTAAGTACTCTGAGAGCATGAAGATTGTGGGGTCTCTGCATTCTTCGAACCTTTTCTATTGACTCTTCTTTCTTGGTCTTGGACACTCCATCAATCTGCATGCCCAGAAAAGTAACCTTAAGAAGACAGAACAAACTTTTCCCAAATTTAATTGCAGACTCTCATCTGTTAATCGCCTAATTACATTACATGTTTTCGAGGCACACTCTTCCCTGGTATATCCACTAATGATATCATCAAATCATACACAAACTAATGGATCATCAAGAAGATCTCCCAAAGCATCCACCATGCAACGCTGGAAGATAGAAGGAGAGTTTTCCCAACCAAATGGTGATTGTGTGTACTCATAATTTCCCAACGGAAGAACGAACGAAGTATATTTTCTGGATTCTTCTGTCATTGAAAATTGGTGGAAACCATCTTCCAGGTCCAATTTAGAAAACTGGGTATAGCCTCCGAAGTTCGAGATGATCTCATCGATAAGAGGGAATGGGAAAGGGTCTAGTTCTGTGCCGTAGAACATAATAATTAATGTCCCGGTAGTCTTGGCACAATCTCAAACTGTCATTTTCCTTAGGCACAATGATGCAGGGTGATGCATACTCTAACGCGGAATATCTGATTATTCTCTTACTTAAGAGCTCTTTAATCTTGCTTTATGCCAATTTGAACTTTCACCTGTTCTGTAAGGTTTTTGTTTTATTACAGGTGAATTGGGTTTCAATGAGAAGCTTATCTTTTGCCTGGGGGCCGGAGGTTCAACCTATTGTGGGAACAAGCTAAAAAACTCCTACTCCAGAAACAAATGTGACCGTTTTACTGGTATTATTTACTAAACGTGATCCTAAGCGATTTAGCGTTGGCCAGCCGATTATGGCATCATAAGGCAAACATTCCATGACATAAGCATGAGTCTTTAGTTTCGCACCTCCTAACTCAATAAGGACCTGCACCGCGTTTGATACTCTCTCTGTAGGCCCATTGAATCTCTTCAATACTTTCTCTTGCTTCAAACAAGACCAATAATTTTCAGAAACTAATTTCGTTGAAACCGAATTCACCATTGCCACAGAATCCAAAAGCGAGTTAACTAAAATTACGTTTATAAGAACACTGCAAACAGGTAACGTACAAGAATGCGACATGACATAGGAAGACAAAACATCAACAGAATTTAATTGACTATTTTCAGTTACATCATAAAAATCGTACTCCTGTATTGAATCAGATTGTTCGAAGGTGTTCACCTGACGAGCTGTGGACGAGCTGTTAAAGGTGTTGGCTTCTTTATTCTCTGAGATTTGTTTAGTGTTGGATGTTCTTGTGAATCTGTTTCAGGATTGGCATTCTTTCATTCATTATATTAAGTGAAATTTCATTAATATTTGCTAAAAAATTTATAAAAAATACAAAGAAGCCAATAACCCAAAATAGTGTTGCTACCGCAGAATTATATGTAGAACAAAATCCCCCCCCCCCCCCCCACAAAATTGGTAGTTAATAATTTATCTGCACTCAAAATGATCAAATTTCAAAACAATGTGACAGGAAATAGTACGATAATTTACGAAAATTTGCTCACACTACCATGCTCCATGACAGGAACTTTTACACATATTTGATATATTGTAATGTGTAAGTAGGTAATTGAAATAACTTATTGTCAGCCTCCACTCTTCATAAGATATTAAAATAGGGTAATATCACATAAAAGGTGGAGACTAGGGGGAATGTTCTCATAATAGTAAAACAATAAACAACGGGGAAAAGGGATTAAGTGGAGTGCACAGTCTTCAGTTGGCCAACTGAGGGCCCTAGCTGCCTTCCCTCACCCCTCTTTTCATTGTCCGCATTTAACCTCAATACCTCCGCACTTATTAATCCTTTACGACCACCCCGCCCCGGTACCTGAACTTGTCCCAAACTCCGAGGGCGAGACCTGGGACGACGAGGAAATTTATGTTGGGCGTTTCATAGCCATTCCCACTCCCAACTCTTCCAGGTAATACCGGGAGTAGCCCCCACCTGCCGTCGCAGCCACACTATACAAGGTTTATAGTTATAGTTTCCAGGCGTAGCTAACTGTATCACGAAGGTTCTACCTTGTGGCGGGCGGCATTAATCTTTCGAGAGGCAGTGATTTCGGGTTTACAGCCCAACGAGCCTCCGGAGTTAAAAAAATAAGGAGACAAAGGACCCTACAAAAGGTTTTTCGCAACAAAAGCTGTACGCGTACGGAAACTCGATTGTACATTTATAAGGACATCACGTTAACTACTTATTAAATTTTGGAAGGCAGCCATAGAATATATAATGCTAAGATACATGACAAAAATTACAGAAAGAAGAGAGCTTGCCAATGTCATTACAAGGAAGAGCACCGCACTGCGGAGCGGACCTTCATTAAGCCTTCAATTACAAGATTTGATTCACTCAGGTACCGACTAACTTGAATGATACCTATCTTTGAACGTATATACTGTACATATGTTTATGGAATTACAGAGTCAATGACACACCAGCACAATTTGTCGGTTTTCGAGTTGTATAGTGGGGACATTCTTAGGGAAAACTGTGGAGAGGTAATATTTATCTTTGATAAATTGAAAATGTTTATTTGAACATCACAAGGAATGTTCGTTACAAGAGATAAGGTAATACTAATATTAATCTTGATTTCCCTGTAACTTCCAACCGTGCTTCGTTCCACACACCAAAACAAAAACGTAATGACAATAACCAAGTGTACGAGGGTAGACATCAACCTACGTATGTAAGATCGTTTTCGTTATCCTCATCTACCAATTTTATTGAACATACTCGTATTTCTGTGAATCAGGAAAACACCGGCCTACTACTATCTACCTACAGCACTATTGTTATTGGCGGAAAAACGCTAATGGGTCCGTAAAAATTCCTTCCTTTCAAAATTCGATTAATTCAATACCTAACAAATGTGATGAAGTATGTTATGTGAGATTATATTACTGGATAATAATTCTCTTTGGAGGGATGGTTTAAACAAACGATGATTCGTTCATTTATAGCGAATTATTTCTCGCTACGAAATGCCAACAACACTTTTGGTTTATAATCAACCTTTGTGATCGACAAAAACATAATTTAACCCCCCCCCCCTCCTCCACCCCTTAACTAATTCGGCTCTAAAATTATAATTCAGCCGGGGATGCGCCAGTAATCTCGGATTACTTTTAATCTATCCCAGGAGGTGAAAACTCGACAATTTTCGAAATAAAAGTTTGATTTCGATAGAACTCAGTTCAATAAATGGAATGGCATCTTAAAATTACAACCTCATTGTTCAGATTTAATTAGTAACCGCTAATAAGCGGTAGTGGGATTTACACCCTGAGACAGCCTTCCTGTTTCACCACAAAAAGTCGTAAATTAATTGGTATTTATATAGTTGATGTTGATTCATTCATTTCCTTACGGGAGGTGCCAACATCTTTTAGTTATACTCGTATTCAAACCACGTATCGTAGACTCCGTTAGTAGTATACATCTTGCTGCTTCTAGAACAGGGTCAGAAAGGTCAATAGAAATGGCGAATTTAAAAAATAACAGAGGAGAGACAGGGTTTGAACCGGGGACGTTTAGAATGCCAAACCGACGCCTTACCGCATTGAGCCATTGTCACAGATGGTTAAGGGGTAGATAAAAGCGATTGATACATCTCCGTATATTAGCGCCCGAGCGTGGGGCGTATGTCATAATAATCTAACTAAATAAAAACGAAGTAGGATGGGATGATGAAACCTGTTTTGAAATGATTATTGCGATTTTTCCTATTAGCTTTTTACATGTTTGTTTCATTTTTCTTTCTGCATATTGGTCGTAAGATATGCAGTTACGAAATGAGTGCAACGTCCATCTTATCGAATTCCCAATTGTATTTAAATGTGGCGTGATCGTTCGTTCATGAAACGCATCAACATAGGGATGTCTGTATCTATAAAAGGAATAGCGCGTCTACGATAAGTTCACTGGTCATCAAGCTAGCCCCGCTCACCTACCTCTACATCTACCTACCTAAACACAAGGTAAGCCTTTATTTCATTATTATGGCAGTCGTAAACTTTGATAAAATGTATATTTGCGTAAAATCAAAATTTCTAAAAATTAATAACTTGATTTATTGTACGATCCCGTAAATCATGTAGTGAGGAATTCCACTTCTCTCAACGTCTTGGCAGAACATATTTCAAACATGAATTGCTTCCAAGATTTTCAGAGGACTTGGAGCTCACATTAAAAAACAAGGCTGTCCTTGGGAGGAGCATGCGAGATTTCATCCAAATTGTTTACATATTATTAATGTAAAAGGATCTTCCTTCATTAAAAATGCAATGGAAATAAATGAATAGATCTGATAAAATCAATACTATCGAATGTTGTTTCTCTCCTTATTTATTCCTTTTTCCTTACTATACTTGAGATGAAGAAGAAACAGAACAGAGATAACTAAGTATTATTTGTTCATATTATTATTATTCATACCCAACAATGGGATTTCCGTGTTGGAATTATACCCGTTTTTTCATTTTCACATTAGGTACAATACTCTGTTCACAATCACTCTTCAGACCATGAATTATGCCTTCAATTTTTTTCGTATTTTAGGGGTTCATATTGAGTAAACGCTTCTGAAGCTTGGAAACGAATATCCTATCCTAGTTAGCTATTGTCTCCTTTTTTCTTCAAGTTATGGGGTTAATCACCTACCTTTCCACGACAGTTATAATAAATATAACAAATCAATTTTGTATCAATTTGGTAAGACGCTAGAAACAATGTCGTGGCGAGTGATGATAAGTGATGATATACCTATATTACGTAATAGTTTAGGGATCAACCAATAATATAACCTCTCAATAAAATTACTCCCTCGCCATTTCTGAGTATGAAACAAGAAACGCGAGCGGCTTCCGACTGTAGTTAATTGACTCATTCTGATAATATTCGATTATTATGACATACGGGCGCGAAAATACGGAGATGTATCAATCACTTTTATCGACCCCCCTTAACCAACCGTGACGATGGCTCATTGCGCTAACGTCCACGGTTCGAACACCGTCTCGCAGCTCTTATTTTTTAAATTCGCCATTTCTATTGACATTTCTGACCCTGTTCTAGAAGCAGCAAGATGTATACTACTTCCGTTTAATAATGTACTCGTACATAGGCCAGTGATCTGCGTAGAAGGGGTGAAATAACAAACTTGGTTTCATTGTTTTCAGCGTTTTCTTAATTTATAGGAAATCGAGCTCATCTTAAATCACTTCATTTGATGTAAGAATTTCACACTCGCAGAAAAAGTGCAAAAAACTGTTGGAACGTTTGAAAAATGCCGACAAAAACCTCGTTAAAACATTGGTCGCGGGATAAGGGGGCCTACCTCCGTCGCACCTCTACCGGCCCTAACCTACTAATGCACTTTTCACGTATCTGTATCGTACAAATTCCTTGGGACATTCCAAAAAATGTTTCGAAATGTAACACAACAATGAAGCGAGGCATCATTGGATTTATTCACACAATTGACTAAATTGTGTGATAACATTATTTTCAAAATTTATTTGTTCTTCTGACAATAAGTTTTCATGATTTCAGCGAGAGAAAATTGTCTGTGGAATTCGATATCTATGAAACTTTCTAATAGGTAGATAAAAAGGGAATTCCTGTATTCCTAAAATCATTGTTTTAGTAGATATCCAACCTTCATGACTTCGGCATAAAACCATTCACCAACAACCCCTTTTCATCATTAACAGGGCAAGGGAGATCACAGCTGGTAAGCCCAGCTCATCAGGAAGTTTTGATTAACTGAGGTAATTGCTTGTGTATAGTTTGTCTCTATGAACCCCGCGAGATCCGCCCCGATCCGAACCTCACTCCCTCCCGAGCGTTCAGACCTTCCCTTCGAATGATGAAGTTAACACGGTATTTCCCAGAGGTCCTTTTCAACTTGATTCAATTATTAAAATGCTACTCCTCGACTCCCCTCAATTCCTAAGCTATAGTTGGAGACTCTCTACCTATCATATTATATCCCTGTACTTGACTCTGGCTAATCCATTCTGCCGGTTTTACATTACTAATAACCTACAATGTCAAAGGAAAGTGCCAGACACAAGTGCGCCGGTGTGTGTTGGACGAAGGCTTCAAGAAATCCGAAATCCAGACATAGTTACAAGATGTTGAGATGTATGACAGGTATAGAACGTACTATCGTCTCTTCACCAAGCATATAAACTAGCGCTAAACCTTGAAAAAGAAATAAAATTTATGGGGTGTCGATTCCAATTTGAACACACGCCCAATTTCAAGATATAAGAATGAATGAATGGAGCAGAGAAGGAGGAGGTTTCCAGGCAGAAATGAAAAGTTGGCCAACGGAAAAAAATAGATGAAAAGAGGAGGAAGCTGAATGATAAAAGTCGTATTTTACAGTTAGGTGGAAGGTTGTTTGCTCGGAAGACGGAAAATTGGGTGGGAATGTTTCCAATGTTCCTCGAAGATACGAGCGTCTACATAAAAGGTTCAAACTAAAGTGGAATGAACATTTTGTGAAATGCCATCGGAAGGACAAAGTTACTTGGGGGACGGACAAAGTTACAAGGGGAAAGACTTGTTACCGGGTTAAGCAATGAGTGGCATTATGAAAAAACAATTCACGAACTTTGTAACATAAAACCATTAAGTATTTATGGAATATAACTTGAATACTTCAAAGGACTGAATAATAATTTGCTTCGTTAATAACAGATGGCGAGAGATATCATATAATCCATCTGATTACTTATGTTCATTTAATATTCATTTTATAATTTGTTACTTGTAGGTTTCTGTTAAGGAAGGTGAAACCATTTCTGTTTCTAATTCGAAATTCTCACTTGTGCTTTACTTTTCGGGTCACCTTGACAAATTTTGTGCAAACGCTTTTTCGCATTGTACCAACTTAATTTTGATTAACACTCCAGAGACTTTGCGGGTTACCCCCTAACTGATCAATGAGTGGGTAAACTGACCAAATAATTTTTATAATTAATATAGAAAATGTGCACTCACGGGTCTATCAAATTCTTTGCGAATGCGAAAATGTTAAATACCTCACTTAACATTCTCAATTAACTGATTTTGAAAAGTTTTCAGGTAATAAATAGTTGGCTGGATAACGGTCCATAAAACATTTTAGCCTCCAGATTAATATAACTGCCTGAATCAATTTCAAAGAAGAGTTAACCAGTTAACTCCCTTTCCACATCATCTCTGCTTCAACGATTCAAAACTCAATATATTTATAGAACAATTATCTTATGAAAAATAATGTAAATATTCCATATCCTCCCTTTACAATAATTATGTGTGTACTGGAACAATATATATGCAAATAATCCGAATGATCTACCAATAAATTATGTTAATTTTTATACATTGAAAAAAATCAAGCAATTTCAGTACCGTATAATTATTTTGTGTATTACCATATGAGTTGCAAAATATATCTCATTCGTTATCTTCTTGTGACTAAAAAAAAATGGAGCGGCTCGTTATATTATAAGAATAAAACTCTGTCTTTCTGTCTGTCTGTGAGTGTCGCTTTCACGGCCGAACGGACGGAGGGATCCGAACGGATTTAAAAAAATATTTATAGGCTATTTTAAAATTTTCTAATCCCACCCGAACCATAGACTAGATGGCGGGAGGGGGATGTGAGCCCCTTTCAATGCGCGTTTTTTTTTCCTGAGCGCCGGATCGTCTATCCGCTGCCACATTAAAATTTCATCGAGAAGACTCCGCATGTGAGCGACAAAGTTGCATTTCAGGACCCATAGAACACAATGGTGCCGTCAAAATCGCTGAAAGATGCTGTCTTCCCGGAGAAATCAGCGAAAGAATGCGGAAAATTACGAAAAAAATGCGTTCCCCACTGTGGTTTCTTTCACCTTAATCGGGGAAATTTAATGTTCGTTTTTTCCCGAGCGCCCGATCTTCTATCCGCTGCCACATTAAAATTTGATCGAGAAGACTCCGTATGTCAGCGACAAAGTAACTTTTCAGGACTCGTAGAACACGATAGTGCCGTCAAAATCTCTGAAAGATGCTGTCCGCGGAGAAATCAGCGAAAGAATGCGGGAAATGACGAAAAAAAGGCGTTCTCCGCTGTGGTTATTTCCGTCTTAGACCGAGTAAATTCCGCGGTTTTTCATCGGGTTGGTCTTAAAATATTCGTTTAGGTTCCAATTTGATTCCACGCGAGTTTCCACACATGAACATTTTTTTCCCGATTGTAGTGAACGAAAATATAGACGAAAACGTTGGTTTTCGGAGCCGCTCTTCCTTATTCTGTCGAAACGTAGTTACTCTGAACATTGTACTCCAACCTCTTGAGAAGGATAGCCCTCCTACGCAGATGAACTAATGCCATACCTTTAGAAGAACAGACGGGGAAAACAAATACTTTCAAACATTTAACATCCGACAGTTCTGTTAGGACTGTACTGAAATGCTCTTAAAACTAAACTCTTCGAAGTTCCACTTAAGGTGCCGCGTTTGATAGTGATTTCCAACAGAAAAAACAACGTCTGCCAAGTTGGGTGGGCAGTATAACTTCCTCACATATTCAAACATGGACGTATAGAAAAGAGTCGACGAACTGAAATATTCTTAAAACTAAACATTTCGTGGTTCCACAAAATCTTTTTTGGATAGCCCTTCTACGCAGATAAATGGCCAATCTTTATTGAACCTAATGAACTTTTCGTGGTTCCACATAAAACTATGTTATAATTGATCATTTATTTGAAAGTAATACCCAACAGAAAAAAAACCTCACGTATTGTAACATGGACATATATAGCATTAGTAGAAGAACAAAATACGAGTCGAAATGATTGATAAGTCAATGTTATAAGAAATTAATGTTTGCGCATGCCCAAAGACTACTATAAATCCAACGGCAATATATATTAGATATTGCATAGATATTACCTTTTATAAGATTTTATTTTATTTATTATTTTTCCATTGCCTTGGGATTGTCAATTGAAAGGGATTGTGAGCAATTTTCAAATTTTCCACCCCCACCCGAACCATGGGTTGTAGATCTCGATGGTATCCCACTATATCCCATCGCATCTATACATCCCACGCCAAGCGAACAACATACACGTACCATATATACGCTGGATTTCAACGACTTTTTTCCTACGGACTCGAGATGGAATACATCCCATCGCATCTATACATTGCAAAGCGTGCGAAGGGAGCGAGACAACCCACCGCAAACGAGTGAAGCGACCAACATCCCCTACACACGTTAAACCTAAACTTCGCAGTTACACATAATCTTTCGCTGTCCTCCTTGAAAAACTTCGCTCAAGGTGACCGTTTGAAAGTCATTAAAAAAAAAAAAAAAAAAAAAAAAAAAAAAAAAAAAAAAAAAAACCGTCTGCCAAGTTGGGTAGGCAGTATTGTTTCCTCACATAGAAAATGCAGGAAATGTTTGACCCAGTAAATGTTGACGGTTTTATCTCGAGTTGGTCTTGAAATGTTCGTTGGAGTTCTAATGCCGATTTTCAGCTATTTTTAAGCACATTTTTGCGCACATTAATGTCTGTTCCAGCTTCAGAAGGGCAAGAAGGGTCACGCCGTGGTTACAGTATGTGCCTCTTTCTGCATGTTACGGAGGTCATTCTTTTACCACGGTGAGACCCCTTCAACATCCACCTCGAAAGTCCTATATCCACTACCATACTACTATAATACCAATCGTACCATGGTACCATGTTTTATGGGAGTCCTGTATTTTGTCCTCACATGTACTTGCGTTTCTATCAACTGCTACATGTTACAATTATAATACCCTCAACGGTGGTGGGGGGAGGGGCAGGAGGGCCAGTTTGCATATAAGAACAAAAATACAACACAAAATACACTGCCAAGGAAATGGCACATGAGCTTCCTCGTGACCTTCACAGTACGTCACCATTAAATTCCGGAAAACTAGAAACGACCGGTTCTGGCATCAGGGAATTAATAAGGTGGGAAATTTTGTTTGCGCCTGCGCAGAGGCTACCGTTGATTCGATCATGACGGAACTGATAGGAGACCATGTAGAGCTATTCCCGCACGATCCCTAAAAATTTGAAGAAAATCGCATCAAAATTGTGGAAATTACGGCTGTTGCAAGGACCGTAACAAGAATATTTCGTTCACGCATGCGCAGAGCGTACCGCTAATGCAATTACGATGATTGTTTTATGGGACCTCAAGGGACCTTACCCACATCATCCCTGAAAATCTGACCGAAATCCGTTCAACATTGACCGAGTTATGACCGTCACGAGGAATTCACGTAAGCGCCTGCGCAGAAGCTACCGTTGATTCGATCATGATGAAGTTGATAGGGGACCATCTAGAGCTTAACCCGCACGATCCCTGAAAATTTGGTTAAAATCGGATCAAAATTGTGGAAGTTATGGCTGTTACAAGGAAATGTGGACGGACAGACAGACAGACAGACAGACACGGAACCAAATTTGTTCAGGAGGCTCTGAAACGCAAAATGCGAGTGGAAATTTTGATTTTGGAGCGAATTTTTTTTTTTTTTTTTCATTTCGAAAGTGAAAACAAAGCTTCCGCTGCCTTGCAGTCTCGGAAGCAATATGGGAAGCTGGGAATATATGTTTATATCGCATGATTACGGTAATTGCTGTCTGTGTTCGTAAACTGTTCTTAATTTTAATAATTTTGCAAAAGTATGTAAGAATTAGAGGGTTTTTTATGTCAGATAATGGGACAGAATAATTTATTGCACATTTCCATTCTTTGAAACATCTTGAAGGGTACTATTAGATATCAGATATTTTACTAGATTATCTGCTTATCAAGTCAATTGAAATGAAATAGCCATTAGAGGAATTATACAGTAGACTGAGTAATCTCGTTCCATCGTTCCTATACAAGATTTACTTAAGAGTGTGACCCAGATAAACCACCAACAAAACTACTTATTTCCCAAGAGGGAAATCTGATCTTTCTTTTAAACAGAATAGAATGGCTCATACGATGCGTAACAATCTAATTCCTCAAAGAGTCAAGCAAATTTATGTTTTCTCAGGGTTTCTTGCAGTATAACGGAGTTGAGTAACGTTGAGCGCGCTGGGTCTACAGAGTTACTTCACGGGGACTCCGCAAACAAAAGTAAAGAATCGCAGTTCCGAAGGGGAAGAAACTTTTCACGGATAAGATGCATCGGTAGATAGGGGAGGGGTGGGGTGGAGGGAATAGTGGATGTACAACTTGGCATCCGACTTCTTCGTTAAGTAGGTTCCCGGCTCTCAGGAGGGCGTGACCTAGATGCCTTGTGCCAACTAATACATAGAGTTTCTTGTCTCCCTTTTTCAAGTGGCATCACTACTTCGAGACGGTACATCCCCAGTTTGCCAGTTGCTGGGGCCACCACTCTTTTTACCGCAGTTACCGTAGGGATGACCATCTGTGAGAGAGTTTCGCTTTGAGAGTAAAGAGAAGGAAAATTATTACTGAAACAGTACCTCATTCTCACTAATAAAGAGCCTGGGTGGGAGGTGTTAGCAGCACACACAGCCCAATGGAAAATTCTCCTTCTCTACCTCACTTCTATATTCCCGCTCGCTTCAATAAATTTCTGACGTGTACATGTTCATATAGTCACTTGCCATCATGTTGTCGCCGTCAACGAAAATGAGGCTGTTCAGATTCCTTCATAGTAATCCGATGTCATCTTCCCTACCAGGGCAGTCGATAACGCAAGGCGAAGTGCACCGATCCCTTCCCTACCTTTTTACTCAATGGCTATTGCTCTCGCCGTGGTAGTTTTGAGTCATGGTTCACACTGGTATTTATGATACATTTGGCTCTTGTTATAATCGAATTGCAGACAAATTTGTCGATAAAACCTTGCTTGAACTAAGTGGATGATTTTTGTGATTAAGACGTACATTTCAAAAGATGACCATTTCCCGAATCATAAACAGGGTGTCAAGATGGGAAAATATCAAGAGTCGATTCTAGAGCTCATTTCCGAACGGAAGTTCCTCTTATAGATTTTTTTAACGCTTTGTTTTCGGGTAATTCAATTTTCAAGATTTACTTTATATTTTGTATACCTTATGACATCAAAACGGTTATAACTCCACTTAGAATCACTATAAACTAAAAATTAGGAAAACAGTTGGAAAGAGCGATAAATTTCCTATAACACTGATGTAAAATACAGTGTTTTAGTTAGTTTTAATTGGTCAACAAAAGGCCAAAGTACAAAATTAGAAAAAATAATGAAAATCAACGTTTTTTCTTGCGTTTTTCTGCTACCAGTGTGCGGCGGGCCCTATTCTGAAGAAAAAAAAAAAAAAAAAAAAAAACCTTCCTCAAACCGTCAGCTTTTGATCGGTCTCGTCAATTTTACTTTTACTTTGCTAATTTTGGCAGAGAGGTATCTTTGGATGTTGGAAAAAATGTTTTTTTCTTCGAAATCTAGGGTTTTTGTGCAAAATGATCCTCTAAGAATATACGAATTTGGGGCCGGTTTCTACGTATTTTTTCACGCTGAATCAAATGGTAACACTTGCAGATCTCCCAAACTCCGTTATAACCGAGTTTTACAATTCAACTAACTGGTTTTACTCTTAAAAACACATAAAATTGAACATACAAAATAATATAACAATTTGTGAGTTGAACAGTAAAACTCGGTTAGGCGAAATATTGGACCATCTTGGGGAAAATACAATAAATGCTTGTGAAAGCTTTCACAGCATGGTAAATGTTTAACAATCAGTCCGGAGAGACGTCAAAACCTTACTGACGGACTGAGCGGTCCCTGGGACACTGATCTCTAAATTCTAGATTTTATGGATTTTTCGTAAGGACATCAAATCTGTGCCATTCGAAACATATTTTCTAATCAAAACTCTTTATTGACAGTACTGTTTATCAAAATAAACATTAGCAACATTAGTGAGTTTGTAAATGTGTATGTAACGCTCAAATCGTCTTCTCTCAACTACCCTCCACATTTGACTTGATATCGGACGATTAGGACAAGAGGAAATGATGGAATTTACGCTTGAGTATGGTATACCAGGAGGTTACTGTTACTGAAGGGTTCAACGATCTCAACCTATAAGAACCCCCCCCCCCTCCAACCACTTGGGACTGCGGTACCTGGGAAGTCAGTCCGGATTGACTGCTAATGTTACTTTCCAAATCCCGATATTTTTACTTACATGGAGGTTTGATGTAAGCACACACCTATGTGTCTACTAATTCAATTACCACACCAAGTAACCGCGAATTCCATTACAGTAGTAAAATCATTTTCAAGGAACGGAAAATAAAAAATATCATAAGGGAAGAAAAAGTAGAATGGATTATGTGAAAAACCTTTCATTTCAAATCTTTTACAATACTAACAATTCGTTTTGCAACTGGCCAGGGATTTAAGTTGTACAAAACTATCAATTTTCGGAGGAGAATAAGAGTTTGCCTCCGCGTGGTGCACACCGGGTAACTATGAACGAAGTGGAAGATCCAACGAAAATTGGGAAGGAATCGGCGTGAACCCCATAAACGTAGGTACCAAATCACCAGTTTAAAAAGTAAAGAGACAACACTCAGGTTGTCACGGAGTGAAAAACATTAGTAGCAACATATAATACGCAACATTAACCAGGAAATTAGACACTGGGAATACTGATGGCTCCATTTACAATTTGATCTGAAGTCAAGAGATAGGGATGCAATAAGTGCGTCATTAATATTCATGTTATCGAATCTCCTCCGAAACGTACCTCCACTCCATGTGTACCACATCTGTGTCATCAGCTTATCAGTCGGTAAATTTGTCTTCAATCAAGTGGATCCCGGTAAACAATAAAATAACTACACGGGGCATTTAGATCCTGTAACTAACTGATCAAGCTTAGCTTACACACAAATCAATACAATCGAAGTGGTGGGCTTCGTGTAGCGATATAACTATGAGAAGCATAATCAACTGTGTTTAAAACAATTCAAGACAAACAAACTGATTGTAATCGTAGAATCACAAATGAAGATAAATCTTTAAGATTACAAAGAACTGAAAACTGCATAAATCTGATTCACAGGAAATGTTAAAAGCTTAAAAAGTGTGAAATTACATTTACACTAGTAATCGTTTAGTTTCAAGTTGTTAAGTGTTGTTAGTGGTGCTGATGTTTTCCCCGGAAAATATTTGAAGCGACAGGAACTATAGTAGCTATCCCCCTCTTCGCTCCCCACATCTTTTCTCACATTGACATGCGATTTAAATGTGAGTTTCACTATTCCAGATTAAAGCGAGGAATCACAAGGTGAAATAAAAGCCTAATTTAATACCCTCTGGGCGAACCAGCAACCCTCAAACTAGTTCCCATAAATTGGGTGATTATAAATATGAAAACACTGATAGCTGCTCACAAACCTAATTAGAATGGAGCTTCTTTGGAGTATCTAGAGAACAATTACAAAGCATGGAGGCGTACTGATCAGCGAAGAGACCCTTGATTTGTTTCGTAATCAACCTACAGTGTTGAAACTTGAAATAGTGATTTTGTAGGACATAGATCAAGTACAACATTATCCTAAAGAAATTCAACAATTACCAACTCAAATTTATCATCTACCCTATCAACCTTAACCATTTTCTCCTGAAATTAAACAATCCCCATATCGAATTCAACAATATTTCCGAAACAAATAAAACGTTTCTCGAACCAAACTCATCAGTTTCTAAGTTCAATAAGGAACATCGAAAATATTAACTGTTGCAAGAAATGAAAATCAAATGAAAGGATGGTGTCACCGAGTTTTTGTGATAAAACTGCAATCAAGACTTCACAATTTTAGTATTCAAATATGATTTACATAAAATATTATAGTAGTTATGGATTTTTGTCATGTCCTTCGTAGGTTTGGTGTGTGAGGGTAGAGAAATTTTTATAGGCTTCTCAAATAATGTGGTTTAAACGTAGGCTGAGCGCTTTCGCCGTCATTTGGCCTCTTCAGAGCTGCAATTATTTTTACATACTTATACAACTTAGTCATAGCTAATCTAATAGGTACTTATTAATGATTTGGGTTTTAGTGTACATATTTACCTTATTATTGAATGACCTTAAATATTATAATGCATGTCCAAATGAAGAGGGAAAAAAAAATTCTAATAAGAAAGAATATTCAACAAAAGTTCAAGTCATGCAGCGAAATCGAATGAGCGAATTTTCGTAAATTATCGTATTACATAATGTTAAATTGCTTTGAAATTTGAGCTTTTTGAGTGCAAAGGAAATATTAAGAATTAATTTTATGGCAAAAAACGTATTCCAAATAATAATCTCATATTCAAAAAAGCAATTAGATTTTTAGCTTTTTTTGCAGTTAAAATCGATTTTTAGAAGATTTTAATGAAGTTTGAGAACATTTTTCATCATAATTTAGTATATAAATTTTTAAATGTTGTATTTTTTAGTTAGTAAAGTTTTTAGGGCAATATTTCACTACAAAATATAAAGTGAACAACTTTTAGCCGGTTTTAGGCATTTTTAGTGATTGTTCCAACATTTTTATTGAAATTTGACCAACCTATAATGTGCTCAAAATGTGCTGGCCAACGAACTCATTATTTTATTTGGAAATCTTGATTTTTTGGCGCAAGAACGGAATTTTCATCTCAATCCTAAGGAGAGTTATAGTCTGGAATGACACACACACATATACATCAATATCAAAATTTTCGAAAAATTCCTTAATTTCTAAATCCCTTATATATATATATATATATATATATATATATATATATATATATATATAGAGGTGGTTTTCTTGAGGATCAGTCGTAATATTTCCGTTACAACCGACCCTTCACGAAAGTACATAACTCCTAACACGCCACAGCAAACTCACTTACACTCTCATAACAAGGTACATGTATCGTCAACCCGAAGGAATTGTAAGCCAACAGTCTGTATGTAGAAAGCTCTCGAGCTAATAGTGCAGCATATAATATCCAACACTGTCAAAATTTCTAATAAGTTTGTGCTACTTGTGAACAAAAACTGAATTGTATAGTACTCCATAACCATTCAATATGATGTACGTAACCATGGATGAAATCCTAATCTCGTGATGTATTTTCCCTCGGCCTTGAGAATGGTAGTAATAAACTTTACCGAAAATTTGGCAAAACAAAATCTTACGACTGATCCTCAAGAAAACAACCTCTATTACATATAACTAGGCAGTAACTTCACACTTCATATGTATACTTAATTTTTCGAAGATATTGGTTTAAAAATTTTTGGAGCCATTGCAATAGCTCCATTTTCTACGAAAATTCGATAAAAATAAATAAATTTCTAAATGTAAATAAAAATTGTTGTATGATGGGTTCATAAGAAGTATAAATGTAGTCATTCTTTTTGTGGATAGAAAGGATTGGGAAGCGGTTGAATTTGAATGGGAAATACTACATCAAGTCGAAGTCTAAAACGACTCACGTTTAATCCACCATACTTTTATCCACTGCTACATTATTGAACCCCGGTGTAGTCATGAACACATATCACCTTTTTTTTCTTTTTAATATCACCTTGGTGAACAACAATGGACTCTTTCTCATGATACAATATGTCGTTATAGCATCCGATAAGCTCAACACAACATTGATAGTGTGAGCCCCTCACGTGTTTAGCGTATATATAATACCTACTTTCCTAGGGGATAAGCGAATAGGCAAGCCTATTAAAATCACAAATCAATTAGAATTTACGGTGAAAAAGTTTTCACTTCACTGTGTTTCCAGGATGGATACAATAGATTAAACTGGGGACATGTTCACACCCTCTGGTACATATTTTCTCTAAATTTACCATACCTCGTGTATTCAAACATGTCCTTCGTTATAAATGGATTGAAATCCTCGAGGAAGTAAGCGCGACGCGGTCTGATTGGTTCGAAGCCCGACAAAGGTAATTTTGGTATTCAGAGGAACTCGCAACTAGCGGGAACCCTGAAACGAGTATGTGAGTCACGTTTCCACGTCGCTCCACAATTTCTCATCGACTACTGTGAAGGCACGCCGGGGGCCGCACGCCCAACATTATCGAAGTCGCTCACTCGAACAGCGCTGCCGTGAGATAGTGAAAAGGGTATAGTTGCCAAGAGTGCGCAATGTCATAGAACATCGCTCAGTAGTTCTAGATTAGTGATCAACCAGCAACTAAGTAGTAAAAATGAATTCCAAGTGCACAGGTGGTAGGTATAATGCGAAAAACGGTAGGGGTACGGAGATAACTTTCTTCTTTTTTGGCCCCGAATACGTGGATTCTATTAAAAAGCCCAATCCTGCTAACTTCAAAGAGTTTCGGATACTATGGTCTGTTTTTCCTCCAACATACCTATTACAAAACCAATTCAAGAGTAAAGAATATACCGAATATACCAACGTACCAGACATTTATACTTCGCTTTCGCAAACAGAACTGCTAGTAAAATCACGTAAGAACTGTTATTTTATTGTGGATCTAAGGTGGAGATCACATGGAGTGATGTCTCGCTGAACGCCCCTATCGAACGATGAATGAGAGACGATTTTAAAAGTTTCTTAAACTGATGTAATGGCGCATCAAAAGAGCAAATTTCAATCCTATAGTGTGTCACGTAATGGTTGAATATAGTCACGGCCGAGTACAATGATCCTCGCTTGAAGAACTGCAGTCGATGATTCGGCTTTTTCAGGAGAAAAGCTGAACTCCTTGTTGAGTATTTGTGATCAAATTTGAAGTGGTTAAATACATTTGAGTACTTCTTTACACAAGTCAATTTTTCGACAACGTTAGTATGCCTTCACGTCTGAAATGGCATCTGCAAGAAGATCCAGGTGGGAAGCCAAGCATGATTTGAATTGCACGCGCTTGCATTTAGAATATTTGTTCTCAATTCGTCGGCATGCCCCAGAAAACTATCCCACATCTCTTGACATGAGCAATCCGTAGAAGCTACATGTTAGAGTTTCACTCGAGGTAACTGGCTTTAGCTTTCTAAGTGCATAGCACACAGATGTCAGCCTGGAAGCGACTTCCTCACATGACCCCGAAAAGACTCAGGAAGAACCCCCAAAAATCGAGCCTCCTCAGAAAACTGTATGATTCCACAACCAATGATGAGAGTCAGAGGTGATTTTGTTAAGACAGCAATTCGCAAAAGCACGCACTGTGTCATTTTCTCCTTTAGAATAAGCTTGTTACGGTCTACCCATTCTTCAAAAAAGTTGATAAAAACTTGGGTTATAAATCACAATTAGGGAATAGTTGGTCTTAAATACTTGGTATCAATTTTAATCAACCCTGAAGGGTAGCACTGCAAGGCAACAATATTCTAAAATCGAGACTTCGAAAACTTTCAATGTAATAGCAATGTTTTTTGGTTATCATTGATGATATCCCAAAGAATCGAATGAAACCACCCGGAACGCAGTACTTCAATCCGTTTGCTCTCCCTAGGGCTAGAACTTTAAAAGTTAATACAAGCGCGAGTTGCGACCTCTTCAAATTAGTGAGACAATCAAGATGTTAAATTTTTGGCCACATTTAGTAATACACTCCTCAGGTGACTTTCCAACAACTAGAAAGTTTGTGTCGTCAGCATAGTTTATAACTAAGGTCTCGTCATCCATTAAAGCTGAGGAAGGCTATTTACGAGTATAAGAAATAGGAGAGGTCCCAGAATACACACCTCTACTCAAATACTTTACTGTGGATTAATGAAGTCCTTTTGAATCCTCGAGATCTACTTTCCATGACCTCATCTAAAGGTAGGACTTGAACCACTGAAGAGCAGAGCTTCGGACACCGACAGATTCCAGCTTTTCAAGGATTATATTGTGCGAAGCCATATTAAAAGCCGTGGAGAAATCTACAAAACATCTTAGTACAAAGAAACCCCCACCAATCTTACACCGAATGTGATCGGAGAGCACCTGACTGGCCGTATCAGTAGACTTGTTCTCCAGGTAACCATGGGGAGCTGTACTGAAGAAATTCAATTTCTGTCGGTAGTTGAGGAGCCTAGAGAACATTAGACTCTCCAACAGTTTTGCCAAGAAACAAAGTAAGCTTATAGGCCTGAAATTAGATATATCTGTTGAAAAACTTTTTTTCGGAACAGGAATTACGAGGGAGGACTTCAGGTTTTGGGGAAATACCCCCTCCACGAATGATCCTATGAAAATGTCGGAAATCACGGAGGAAAGACTCCTGATAAGATACTTAAAAACTATTGCAGGTATTCCTTCAAGGCTGCCACAAGTATTTTCCAACTTCATGCACTTGTTTATTACTTCTTCTGGTGTTACAGGATGGATGACAAAACTACGGGAATGTACTCCAGCGGGGAGGTACACCAATTAAGGGACGTTCTACCTGATGCAACTTGTAGGCCACAAGTTCGGCAAAATTGTTCCTCCTCTCTAAAGAAAGAGGGCGTCTCCAAACGAAGCCATCAACTTTCCCTGGCACAGATGCTGACCTCAGTAGAATGCATGAATGGTCTGATATCACGTTTTCTACAACTTGACATTCTCCACTGCTACATAGTCGTGGTTAGTATAGGTAAATGTTATCTATACACCGCAGTGAAGCTGGTCGTGTGATTCTAAAAGTGGATGGAATGATTTGATATGAGTCAAACAAGTTAAGAAGTCATCGTTTTTCGTAAGTATCTGTCAGCAGATCCACGTTAATAACACATGCTAAGAAAATGGTTTTACTTCCATTATTGAGAGCTTTGTCCAGAATAATTTCAAGCGTAACCAGGAAAATGAAATCTGAACCGTAAGGGTGGTAGACTTAGCATAAAATAACCTGCAACGCTATCCTCTGCACCATGGAGGACTATAGCAACCAATAAATAACCACAAAACTCAGCTACTCATGAGGGAGGATCATCTCCATTGCCAATTGACACTAGTTCGAATTCAGGTCGGCAGGGGCGCGCACAGCGAGACATATTGTGTACCTAGTGTCTGGTCAACAAATGCCTCCATTGAATCTATGATTGAAGGAATAATATGTAGTTTAGTGACTATTCAGAACTGGTTTAGATTTTATTTATCTTATTTTATTGAAGTAGGTACCTACTTATTTCAATTGTTTACTTTGTAAATTAACTGGTTATATGTTACTATATGAGAGTACGGCAACATTTAGCCCTTCGAGTCCTTCAAAAGGGCTGACATTTTGAGTAGATTAGAAGGTGCCCTCATCTGTCTATGCAAACGAAAAAATGGGCCGGTCCGACAATTAGGTTTCAAAAATCGAGTAATTACTTAACGGCAAGTTGTGATAGAGATAGAGGGTGAGTTGAGTGAAGGTGAGTGGGGAGGTGGATAGTGTCGATCAAAAAAGGGTTCGCCCAAAATTTGATAGGTAATTTCAGAAACAATTTAAGTTAAGAGCGGTCCAGTGGTTGAAATGCTAGAAAACGCTGAGATAGCAGATCGCGTCGAAACTTCGGGGAAGACGGTGCCATAGGTACTAAGGGGAAGAAGGAGGAAGTTGAATTTTAGCCACAAAAATCAAAGGGGAAAATGGCGTCGTAAGCTGTAGGTGTTGATATATGAACGCGCCAAGCCGAGATGCGTCGATAATTTTGAGCGAACCCTTTTTTGATCGACTCCTATCCAACACCCCACCCGCTTTCCCAAAACCCGCCCTTCTTCACAACCACAACTGGCCGTTGTTTAATAACTTATTTTTCAAAACCCTCCCTCACCTCCCCTAATTGTCATACCGACCCTATTTTTTGTTTATATAGACAAAGATGGGCATCTTCAAATCAACTCCAAAATTTCAGCCCTTTTGAAGCGCTTGAAGGCTTAATTTGCGGTACTCTCATATAATTTTACTTATGTTACTTATGTTACTCATGTTACAATCAATAAAAAGAAGGAGCAATGAAAAAATTTCCTCGAAAATTAAAACAAGGAATATTGAGAAGGCTCGACAGTTTCTTATCTACCACATTAGACCAGCCAAAATTAATAATATTATATTATATGAAAGTACACTACTTCTCGGCTTAAGTTCAAAGTAACAAACATTTTTAAGCCAATCCACGTAGGACTAAGAAGAATATGGAATTAAAAGGCCGAACGATCAAAGGTTGAGCGAATGGACTTGGAGCGCACAACTAATTATGAAAGGCAGAGTTAAGCTCAGGGGACCATTGAG